>PVKS010027613.1:0-27336 GCA_004027875.1 Aplodontia rufa
CAAAGTGGGGTTGCTGTTGGGTGCAGGAGTGTGTTGTGGTCATAGGGGGTGTGGCAGGAGCAGGAGTGTGAAGTGGGTGTGGCAGGAACAAGGCCTTGGGGTGTACTAAGCAGGCTCAATAAAGGAGTGGGCATCAGCCCATCCTCCAAGCCCCTGTCAGCCAAATTCCCATGATGCCCTGCTCTGCACCTGTCTCTCTGTGCCAGGAGCCACCTGGTTACAAGTAAAGTGCCATCCCGTGAGCCTGCCAGGCCAGCAGAACCCATTCTGAGCATAAGAACACCATATGCGCTTCTCTGCCCTTCTGCCTTTCTTAAAAGACAACCGTGTGTGAAACCGCCTGCTCAGCTGAGGGGCACCAGCAGCGGAGACCCCCTTGGCTGCTGCGCTCTGAGGGGAGCAGCAGCTGCGGTGGGAGCCACTTGCTGCTAGAACCTGGTGGTGGTTGGAGGACCCAGGGGTCTCTGCCAGTGGTCAGAGGGTGGTACTGAATGATAGGAAGGAGGCTGAGGAGTTCTGCTGTCCCCATGTCCCCAGGAGTGCTGCTCTTCTAAGGAGAAGATAGGAGCTGTGGGCCTCACTGTGCAGAGACGCCCGGGCTGCCTCCCACAGAGGGTCAAAGTCACTGTCCCTCAGTCCTCGCAGGTCCCCTCCTACCTGAGGAATACCAGGTGTTTACTACCTATGTTCAATCTTATCTGGAAAGAGGTACGGCGTCTCTGGTGGATGCAATGACTTCACCTAAAGTCCTCAGCTCCCGCCAGGCCTCCCTCTGCCTCTCATCTGTGGCTCCATGACCCTCTGACTGCTCTGTCTCCACCTAACCCCCGGACCACTCCTCACTCCCTTTTCTGGCTGTACCTCCCCTCCACTGCACAGTCCCTGTGCTCCAGGAGGCCCCTGCTCTGCTCATGGGCCACCTACTCCACTGGCACCTGCCTGACATTAATGACATTACTGTAACATAAGAACATGTAACCACTACTGAGTCCCCATAGGAAACCTTATGTCCCCAAATGGTGCCAGCTTGCTCCTTAATGTTGCTACTAAAGAAAAGAGAGAGAGAGCCATCTGTCCTTTGAGCCTCAAAACTAAATATGCAGTTATGATTGGATCTCGTCACTGTCAATTGCTGCAGCCCAAGGACCGGGTACATAACGCACCCGAACAGTGCGAGCAGCCCTAGACCTTGGTTTCAAATGTCATTCTCCAACTAAGGGAACCAGCACTCCATGGCGCAATGGCAGATCCTGGGACTGGATGAGTCAGGAGTAACTTGTGGCACCAAAAAGCAAGAAGTGCTAAAGAAAAAAATTACAAAGCAGTGGTCGATGTCAAAGGACCCGGGGGTCAACTGAAAGAGCCCCTCGGTGAACACTGGAGCACGGGGGCCAACCAAAGTGTCAAACAGGTACCATGCACCTCTACTGATGCGAAGATTGAATAAATTAAACAAACAGGGGTGAGGACAGGAATCTGCCCCAAAGAGCTCCACATGTGCTGCAGACACTGCACCCCGAGGACCGGCCCAACTCGCCATGTGCAGGTGTGGGACACACTGCAGCTTCCTTCCCAGACCTACGCTGGAGGATCTTAGATAACACTGCTGGGGCCAGCCTCCCATGGAGCCATGGAAACTGCGGCATCAGGTGCTGATTGGAACACAGGTTGTCTGCTACCAGATCAGAGCTGAGGAAGGGTTTGAACAATTACTCCTGAAAACTCAGCCTCAACTCCTTCCTCCGTGCCTCCTCCTGATTCTGTAAGCTTAAGCTACCCAGTATCTTTCAAACATGTTCCTTCTATCTAACAAGCTAGTGCCCTTTTCCGTTGCATGTAACTAAAGACTAAATACATTCACCTAGAAGAAATGGGGGCTCAGAAAGATGGCAGGGCATATGGGAAGCAGTAATGAGCCCAGAAATCATCAGAGACTGTGGTAGTAAGAATATTCAGTCAACTACAAAGTCATTTCTGTGTGTGTGCATGTGTGGGTTAAAGGAGGGTACAATAAGTATCCATGCACAATAATAAGAGTACGGGGTTTTTGAGGGGAAGAAGAAAGACAAAAGTCTTCTCACAATTTGAAGGAGGATAGAGGAAGTAATTACTGTAGAATTATCTGGAAAAATAACTTATAATTGGCTTAAAACTTTAATAATAACTAAGTCAGTGAAAATATAATCTGTGGCTTCTTCATCACCAGAGGGAGAAAGGAGAATATAAAAATTTCATTAATTTAATAGTAAAGGAAAGAACCAAAAAAGGAAACATAAAGGATGATAGAAAATGCACCACAAGGTGGGAGAAATTAGTCTGTGCACATCGGAATCTCAATAAATATAAACGAACTAGACCTGTTGACTAAAAAGCAGAGATATTTACAAATCTAATACTACTTATAGAAAGCACAAAACAACATAAAACAGCATATGCAAGCTTAAATAAAAAGATAGGAAATGGTATAGCTTACAAATGCTATCAAAAATTAGGAAAAAATATTCATAATAGATGAAATAAAATATAATTTAAACAGCATTAGTAGTGATGAAGAAAGACACTCTAAATTATTAAGAAGAATAATCCAACAGGAATAAAGTAGATATTACAAATAATAAAATGAAAAAGAAACAATAAAGATTCAACAAAGTTAGAAAATGCACAAATTCAAATTATGCACACATTAAACACTGAGAGAAATTTCAGCCCATCCATATTAGAACTGGACATATCAAATATTTAGGAAAAAAATAATAACCAACAAAATCAAAATTAACAGGATATGTGTATAAGATCTCTTATTAACCCAAATATAGAATAAACATTCTAGGAAAAGTGATTATTTCTAAATCACCAAGAAATTTTTAATACATTTCTTATTTTATTGACACAGATAATCCCAGCTAGTCGTGATCCAATCAAATAGAAGATCAGCAGGGAAAGATCATGTGATAGACCACATTCCCTCCCTCCAGATATGCAGACATTTTAAAATTCATTTATTAATAACTCACATGCTAAGGAGGAATTCACAATGAAAATTATAGAGTACCTAAAACTGCAGCTTGAACACGCTCTGTCATTCAAAACTTGAAGAATAAAGTGGGTGGTACTTGGGGTTTAAATTACAGCCTTAACACATTTATTAAAAAGAGAATTTTTAAATAAATGAGTCAATGCATTTCAAGTCAGAAAAAAGAAAAACCACTGGAATTAAAAATAGTAATAAGAAGAAAATAACAAATTTTAAAGTAGCTATTAATAAAATGAAAAAGAAGGAAACAATAAAGAATAAAAAAAAATTAAAAACCAAACCACCACGGAGTCTGCACAACAGCAGGAGAAAACCGCAGGGACGTGGATGAGGGAGGAAGCGGTGCCCTAAGCAGCGAGGTGGGGAGGTTTCAAAGCCCCAGGGGCGGCGGGCACCGCTCTGCCGCAGCACTCCGGGAAGCTCGGCAGAAAAGGAGTCTTGCGGAAGAATCAGTTATCACGTGGGGCTCAGGACACACTGCCCAGCATCTGAAATAGTTTAAATCGGAATTTCAAAATCGAAGTAAAGTGCGGACAAAACAAAAAAGCAGGACAAAAAGCTGGTGGCCCCTGCGTCGCACCCCTCAGCGCGCACACTGCGGGCAGGCGCAGCGCTCGGTGCGCCCCGGGGCTCCCCGGCTAGCGAGGCGCAGAGAGCCCCTCAGGAATGTGGTGCGCGAGGGGAGGCCCTGGGGGGAGGCGCTGGAGTTCTGGGGCATCCACCTGGTGACTCTTGGGTGCTCATCCCACCCACTCCCAGGAAGATGGCCATGAGCACAATCCCTCCCCCTGGAAGGGAGACTGAGGAACTGCAGCCCCCCAGGGCAGCTCTGAGACTCCTGAGCTTCAGGACAATTCTGCTTGTTCTCTTCAGAAGGCTAACAGCAACTCATGGAGAACAGAATTTTTTTGTTTGCTTGTTTGTTTAAATAAAGAGAGAGGGGCAGTGAGAAAGAGAATCAATTTTATTTAGTTTTTCATGTGCCTTTTGCCGCTTTGACACTTCATTGTGTACATGGTGCTGGGGTTTGAACCTATGTCGTCTGAGCCACCACTCCAGCCTCCAAACAGGAATTCTTATGAAAATAATACACACTGAAAGCAATCTATTTATTACCAAAATATTCCTGCATAAAAAGACAGCATATTTGGATGAGTTTATGGTATTTTTACCATACCATCATAAAATAACTATCCTAAATAACTTCTCAAGAGCCTTAAAAAAAAGAGAGGGGGCTGGAGCAGTGGTTCAGGGGTTCTGGCTCTTGAATGGCATGTGCCAGGGCTCAGGCTCAAACCCCAGCACCACGTACACAACAAAGTCTTGGAGCAATGAAAGCCACATGAAACACTGAATAAAATTGATTCTCTCTTTCTCTATCTCTCTCACTGTTCCTCTCTCTTAAAAAAATAAATAAAACGAAAACAAAAACAACAACAAAGAGGGGCAACCTTCAGATTTATTTGAAAAAATCTAGCATATGTCCATTTTACAAAAATGGACCAGGGGCATAAAAGAAAAGAAAAGATAGATCAGTCTCATTTATGAACAGAAATGTAATAATCTTAAAATGTTGCCAATCAAAACTCAAAGCTGTATTCTAAAATAGTAATGCAGGTTTATTTCAGGAACAGATGATACTACCACAGTAGAAAGAGATGTTAGTGTAGTATTCCATGTTAAGAGAATAAGCAAGCAGCACAAACGAAAATGTCCGTAGACACAGGCAGAATGGATAGAAAATTCAACACCAACTTATGATTTGAAAATGCTCCTGGAACTGGGAAAAAGAGGCAACCACTAACCCTAACGTCCAGGCTCTCCAGGCCTTCGTACTAGGGTCAAGAACCAGTGGTCTGCTCTGTCACTAGAGAAAGAAATAAGAAAGGAAAACAGAAATACTAAGTATACAGAAAGGAAGAGAGAGTACCATCCTTACTTGCCAACGTTATAGGGTTTTTCATGTAACACACTCAGGAAAATGTTCGGATAAGTCAATGTTGCAAAATTCAAAAGCTGTATTAAAATATCAATAAATAAAATTAGAATATGAAGGATGAAAACTCTATAGACTTCTGCTTCTGGCCATCGGTGGAAGTGGTCTAAGTTGTAGCTTCTGCACAAAACCACAGCTGTTAGACACTGGAAAGTCCACAACGCAGGACCTGGACACTACAAGAAGACAGCGACTGAGGTCAGCCCCAGGATTGTGGCTTACAGAGGGGCCCAACAGACCAGGCTGAAGACAGGTGAGATGGTCAGGGACCTCAAAGAGCCAGAATGCATGGGTCAAAGTTTGCAGGAGGAAGAGTTCCAGAAACCTGCAAGGGACCTCCCTGAGTCTTCAGGCAAAAATGAAACTGCACATACAGGTGGACCCACGAGGCTGGACAGGGCTTCTGAGAAAATAAGTTGCCAAAATGCGATAAGCAGGCCCTTCAGGCTTCCTCCAGCCAGGGTGAGTAGATGTCATCAAGCTAATGGGGACTGAATCGCCACCTAGACAGGCTGCACCTTGGGAATTGGGTTCCCAAACAACGTAAACCAAGCCCTGAGAGGAGCAGTGACCACTAACGCTGACGGCCAGAACAGTCCACCCTTCTGTCGGGGAAAACAAGAAAAGCCACCGCTCAGCAGCCTACATCCTGAAAGCCACAGGGCCCAGGCAGGAGCAGAAGTGAGAGGGAATGGCACTGGATCCTAGGGTTCCTGGGCCAGGACATGGATGTAAGGCTGAGATGGCAGAGGTTGCTGACTTGAGAGCTCTCCTTGGATGTAGGGTTTCACACCCCAATGAGGACTCTGAGTGGGGGCGGATGCTACCTCGGTGGCTCCAAGGAACGGTGGCCTACGCGAAGTAAGATAGACATGTCAGGATTTCTATGGTTGGCGTGAGGAGGGATGATGTGGCTCAGAGAGGCGGGCTTGCTGAAAGGTAAATGGCACATGAAATCAGAAAACCATTTAGAGTTCCCAGAAACGGACCCCAGACAGTGCATGATTCACCAATGCTGAAAGACTTGTCCCAGACTGAAGGCCTCCAGGAATGTGGAGAAACACAGGGGTGATTCTCCTCTATGGCAAATCCTGGTGGTAGGAAATGCCATCAAGAAGTGGTCTCACCAACCACAGTGGGAAGGACAGGATCCCAACACAACAGACACAAGGTAGCACCTCCTTACCAGTGACCAGGTGAGTTAACTAAGGAGCCCAGGGGTCTGACTGGCAGGAAATTAAGGAGGTGTTTATTCAAACATGGTTTTCCAAGGGGGAAATAATTTGGCAGCCAACAAAGGTAAAATCAATCTGTCCAATCAGAAGTATCACAAATGATGGCCAGGGTGCTAAAGGAAGTCACCTCTATAGTAACACACTCTCCCAGGAGCAGTTTGAGGAACCAGAACCCAGTGACACAAAAAGAAAGGAGGCTGCAGCACCATGACAACTTATGTGATAGTGACCCCCAGTCCTTCCCTACAGAGACTCCCAGTCCTTCCCTATGGAGCCCCAGTTCTTCCCTACAGAGACCCTCAGTCCTTCCCTGTAGAGACCTCCAGTCCTTCCCTGTAGAATTCCCTAGTCCTTCCCTACAGAGACCCCCAGTCCTTCTCTGTAGAGGCCCCCAATCCTTCCCTACAGAGACCCCTAGTCCTTCCCTATAGAGCCCCAGTCCTTCCCTACAGAGACCCCCAGTCCTTACCTACAGAGACCCCCAGTCCTTACCTAAAGGGACCCCAGTCCTTCCCCAAAAAGACCTCAGTCCTTCCCCACAGGGCCCCCCCAGTCCTTCTCCACAGAGACTTCAATCCTTCCCTACAAGGACCTCCAGTTTTTCCCCACAGAGACCTCAGTCCTTCCCCACAGGGACCCCCCAGTCCTTCCCCACAGGGACCTCCAGTTTTTCCCCACAGAGACCCCAGTCCTTCCCCACAAGGACCCTCCGGTCCTTCCCTACAGAGACATCAGTCCTTCCCCACAGAGATCCCAGTATTTCCCTACAGGGACCTCCAGTCCTTCCTCACAGAAACCCCAGTCCTTCCCCACAGAGACCCCAGTCCTTCCCCACAGAGACCCCAGTCCTTCCTTACAGGGACCCCCAGTCCTCCCCTACAGGGACCCCAATCCTTCCCCACAGGGACCCCAGTCCTTCCCTACAGGGACCCCAGTCCTTCCCCACAGGGACTCCCAGTCTTTCCCCACATGGACCCCCAGTCCTTTCCCAAAGGGACCCCAGTCCTTCCCCACAGGGACCTATCTCTAATTACATAGGTTGCTCTATGGTGGGGAGAAGGGAATACTGTCAGATTAAGACTGCTCAGTACAGGGTCCTAGTCAACACTGATTCTGGGGAAGTCGACAACCAGATATTAAGTGAGTCCAGGCCTTGGTTTAGCTCATGTTAGAGCCACTGAAACCACAAAACAGAGTTGCTGGTCAGGTTCGCAGTGCAATCAGAATAGTTACATTGGTAGTTAGCACAGTCCCCAGGGTGGCTTATTGGTTTCTCAGAGGCTAGCATCCTTACAGTGACAGCAATCAAGTGAAATCCCCCAAAAGCTGTCCTCCCCTGCCCCAATGAGACAACATGGCTAACCTAAATCAATGCCATACCCTAAGAAGATTGGGAGGAGTCAGTGGTTTGGTAAACACCCAAGAGGGCAAGGTGGTTCTCGTTATGTCTCCTCCTAACTCACTAGTCTGGCCCCTACAAAAGTGGACAAAGGCTAGGGAATGACAGTAGATGGCAATGAATTCAACTACATAGCCGCGGTGGCTCTCCCCAGTGTCGTCTTTGCTAGAATAGATGACCTTAACCTTGGGTATGTGGTATGCAGCTATTCATGTGCCAATCACATTCTTCCATCCCTATCAGAAAAGGGAAGCAATGTTCAATAATTCTGGAAAGTTTACAGTCACATCCATATGCGTTCATATCTCCTATAGGGGTGCAGTATAGAAGAACTGGATCCCAGGGTTCTTGGCTTTCCATCATTGTGACAGAACTGCTGAAACAACCTAAAAGGAGGAAGGGTTTATTTTGGCTTGTGGTTTTGGAGACTTCAGTCCATGGTGGGTTGCTCACTGCTTTCGAGCCTCTGGTAAGGCAGACCATCATGGTGGGACCCACATGGTGGAGGATGCTGCTCACCCCATGGTGGCTGGGAAGAAGAGAGGGAGAAGAAGAGGCCAGGATCCCAAAAGTCCCTTCAAGGACACACCCCCAGTGACCCGACAACCTTCTGCTAGGCCCCTCCTCTTGAAGGTCCCATCACCTCCCAACAGGTGGTGACCAAGCCTTCAACACATGGCCTGTAGGGGCCAATCAAGACCCAAGTCTAGCTTTCTCTAACAAAGGCTTTTAGCATCAAAATGAGTAGACAGCAGCTGTCCAGATTTAATTTGGAATTTTCAGGCACTAGGACAGCTGTTCATAGGTGGAACTTTCAGGTGCTAGGAAAGCTGTTCACAGAGGAGGGGTCCCCAGCCTCCAGGTAACAGGAACCAACAGAGATGGGCTCCAAGACAGTGCTTGCAATTTGTTAAATAATTTTAAAAACAACAAAAGATTGCCCTTCAGCTTGCCCTCAAGGAAATGCATGTCAGGTCGGTTAGCCTGAACTATCTCCCCTGCTACACCGAACACAAAAGGCAGTCAAGAGCTGTAGGTGCAGCCGAGGCCCAAAGCATGGATCAGAGACCACAGCTGTGCGCAAGCGGCAGGCACCTCACTTTGCAGCCTAAGGAGGAGGAGGGACGGATCGTACCAGGCAGCTAAACTTGGCAGCTCTCCTGGGGAATCATCTCCTAATATCCTGTACCCAGGATGCAGTTCAAAATGGGCACTCAGAATCTTGATGGAGGTTGAGCCTATGTCCCTCCCATAGGATGGCCTGACGACACCTTCTGTCCACTGGTGGATTTGATGGCACCTGTCCCCAGTTAAGCACTATGTTAAACTGTGAAGCCCATGTCACTAGGAGTAGGGGTGAGGGTGAATGGACTATTGTGTCACTGCCATGGTTTGCTGTGAGATGTTCCCCAAAAGCGCCTGTGTTAGTACAGGGATGCTCAGGTAAAATGGTTAGGCTTTGGGAGCTGTGACCTAACCAGTGGGTTAATCCATCTGATGGATTCATTTGAATGGACTAACTGGGTGGGAACTGTGGGTAGGTGGGGCATGGCTGAATGAGGTGGGTCAGTGTAGCCATGAACTTAGGAATTGCATCTTGTCCCCAGGCTTCTTTCCCTCTCTGCTTCCTGGCTGCCATGCACTGGGCAGTTTTCCTCTGCCTGGCCCTTCAACCATGATATTCTTCACCTGTACCCAGAGAGCGATGGAGTTGGCCCATCGTGGACGGAGACTGCTGAAACTCTTAAGTCCAAACTAAGCTTTTCCTCCTTTCATTGTTCTAGCTATAGCAATGAGAAGAGGACTAACTAGACCCTTGCCGGGTAGGTTTCCCTGGGGTTCTCCACACCGGCTGCTGAGCAGTGCCAACCCCTGCAAATGAGGGGAAAGAGGCTGGATGGAATCTACAGCTCCACTGATCCCAAGCGTTCCAGAGTGTCCCCAGGGTCTGGGCACTGACTTTGATCCTCAGCTCCATCATGCACCCTCTTCTCCTTGGGCCTGTGCTGGAGGGGAGCCAGAAGGCTGGCAGGAGTTCTGAGGTGTGGTGCTAATTCCCAGTCTTGGCACCATTACATGGAAGTGCCTGCCTTTTGCCAGACCCTCCCAGACTCCAGCAGAGGCCCAAAGCGTGGACCAGAACAAATCCACAACACAAGACCTCAACCCTCAGTCTCAGAAGTTAGGATGCCCCTATCTCCATCCTCTTGGTGAGTGCCTACTGCCCACTCCTCCTCTGCAAGCCTGCTGGTTTGCAGCTTAATGGTAGCATTGCCAACCTACCTTCTCCGCTCACCGTGGACTTCTTTTCAAAGTGCCTTTCTGTGTTGAAGCTCTTCTAATTTGAATGTTTCACTTCAAAGGTTTCTTTTGGAGGAAGAAAAATCAAATCAATATTTGATATAATTAAGCAATGGCCTGTTGATTTACCCAGCACTGTAAATGTGCCTGCTATTCTCATTTACTATGTTAGTTCCTAATGAGTTTATCCTCTAATAGGTATTTATTGATGTCTTGACAGCAACAATCAAAGCGCCCAGAGGCTCATCCATATTTAGCCAACCTGAGCTTAGTTATTCATAATTCAGATGCAACCTGAGGTTACACTGGCTGCGACTCTTAGGAAACGAGTCTGAAAAGGGCTGGAGCTGGCCACCAGCCAGCCCTGACACCAACACAGGGCTATGCTGAGGGTTCACACTCCTGTCCCACTGTGCCACTTCAGTGTAAACTGCTGCTCTTTTTATTGAAGCCAAACTGACAGTGAGAAGGGCAGCTAGAAAGGAAGGAAATGTTAATTACAGAGCAGTTCCCGAGCCAAGGCCTTGATGAACGAAACTGGGGAAACAGCCCTGGACTCCTGCTTTCGCCTCTGCTAAGCAGAAGAGATTCGGAGCTTCGCAAGGGCGATGTGAGGTCGCATGGTCCACCTTTAAGTTCGTCTTCGCAGACCCCGCCTGGAGGGACCCACACTGGACAGAGCAGGGCGCGGACCCCCAGGAGGACTGTCTCCTGCTGGCTACCCCTTCCTGGGTGGCAGGCCCCGGATTGCACAGTCTGGTCCTGGAGCCCGAGGGCAATCTACACTGCAGGGCCTGGCGAGGCGGATGCTGCTGTCACTGCTGGCGTGGGGGCGACAGAGCAAGGGCACCATCCCCTGGTGGCCCCAGGACTGGGGTTGGACCCCAGAGTATAACAACTGAACGCCCCACCCCTGCGTTATGATTGCTCATGGATGGTCACGTGACCAACAGGCTCACCAGAGCCAATGAGATTCAGGCCCTGGGTTTGAGTGACAGGGCAGAGGACTTCCCCACGGCTCTGTACGCTTTGAGCGGCACTGTTTTAGTGTCTTTTGGGGGTTCTGGAAGTGATTATTTTTGCTTCTTTTGTCCTGGTCAGTCAGCTCCAAAGACCAGCGTGTGGATTCCATAGCATTCTCAGTTCTTTCGGGTTAACTGTGGGTTTGATTTGCTCTGCTTTTTCCAACCCTTCTGTTGTGAGCCTGAGTTATTGACCGCGACCTTCTTTTCTCAAAGGAACCCTCAGGGCTGCAGAGTCCTCCTCGAAGCAGCCTTGGCCTTTGGGCACGCTTTCTGTTTTCACTCAAGATTGTTCTCGTGACCTCCTCTGATACACGGGCTCTTTGGAAGCGAGTTGTTGGATACACGTGTTTTCCAGCCACTCCAGCTGTTAGATCTGGGGCAGAGCTGCAGCGGAGGCCCTGGTGGGGCTTCTCCTCTTTGTCCCAGAGGACCCTGGTTGTCTCTGTGCTGCACAGCAGGGCCCTTTCCTCCTGTCTCTTTGAGATAGGGATTTAGGATATAGAGAGAGCTAGCAAGTCTTCAAGGAAACACCCAGAAGCCAGACTTTCTATTTCTCACAGTATCTGCTTCCTAAATAAACCTCCGTCTATGCCTAGATTGACACGTGCTGAATTCTTTCCATCATGTATGCCAAGAACCTCGTTGGTCCTGAATTGCATTCCCCCTCCTCCCTGTAAACTCCTCAAACCTTGTCCTGGCCATCTGGACCTGCCCGGATCTTCCCGGTGAACACTGCAAATCTGTGGAGGAAACCTGGCTAGTGGATGTGAATTCCTGTGTGTCTGAGCTCTCTGCACACACTTGACTCCTAACACTTCCCTTGTCCCCTCTGGCATCCACCTGTGCTACCCCAGGATAGCAAGAGCCTGTACCTGTCTCTCCTGGGAGACTCTTTTCCTTCCACTTGTTTTTCCATTTCTTTAATTGAGATAAAATTCACAAAACATAAAACAGACCACTTTAAGGTTTCAATTCAGTGCCACATATACACATGCACGTCCCACATATTATCATCACCAAAGGAGACCATGTGCCACCAAGCAGTCACTCCCCACTCTCCTCCCCCAGTCCCTGGGCAGCAACAGGCTGCTTCTGTCTCCATAGATTGGCCTGCTCTGGGTGTTTCACATGCAGAAATGAAGCCATAGAATAGGTGACCTGTAGTATCTGGATCATTCCTTGGGATTGAGGTTGGTTCGGTTGTCCTGAAAGCTCTGGTTCTTTACAGACTTGGGCTCTTGCAGGTGCTCTAGTGTTTGGTCGTCCTTCTCAGGATGCCCTCACCATCTTTCAATGTCCTAGGCAGAAGCTGGAAAAAATTCCGTTTTACAATCTTCCCTCCCTCCACTCCACTCCCCTTCCTGAATCTCCAGATTGCTTGTTACCTAAAGCAGCTTCTTAATTAATCTTGAGATTTTTTTTTTTGAGTTTAGTTGTTGGGGAGAAGTTGCATGATATTATCTAGAATATTTCTCCATTTTTGCAACACCACAGTTGAAGGCAACGCTTGATATATGTCTTATACACCTGAAGATGTCTAAATGTATTTAATGGACTCTACATAGATTTCAGTATCAGGAAAATGCTCCTTTTCAAATCCATGTTGGCTTCGCCTTATCACATAATGACAAATGTAAAACCTGTCATGGGATTTTTATTTCCTTGGCTGTCAAGAGATGCAATTCAGCTTTCAACTGGATTAACTAATTGATTGTGTTTCTGGAATATTGATCACCTTTTAAAGGAGTCATTATTTTTAACTTTTAATCTTATTTTCTTGGGAAAAAAAGTTCTGAAACAAAATCCATTTAGCATGATTTGAAATTTTTATATTTAAGTACCTGTATGTATCACTGGTAAACATTATAAAATTTAAAAAATAAAATGATATACAGCCATTGTGGCTGTAATTCCACATCACCTTAGGTAGAACTAATTCTTCTATAAACTTTCTCAAGAAATTTGTGAACGATTGCAATGTATACCAACACAGATGTGCATGTCCAATAAGCAATTGAGATAAATACAGACCAGCTCTGGAAATGGTCTGTAAGGATGTGTGGAAATTGTAGGCAGGAACCATGAAGGGTCATCCCTTTTATCATCCCTAAACCCTCTGCCCTGTTGGAACTTGTTAGCACAATTCACTGTTTTATTTTATTATTATTAATTGTTATTGTGGTGCTGGGGATGGAACCAGGGCCTTTTGAATGCTAGGCAAGGCTTGTACCATCTAGCCGTACGCCATCCCCTACAGTTTACTTTTTAAAAAGTAAAAGAAAGAAGGTACGCAATAATGATGAATAAAATAATAAAAATGTATAGGTTCATGTAATCTAAAGTGAAGCTCTCTCACATGCTCAGAAATGTGGTACTGAGAGTCAAATAGCAGCCACTAAGTGTCCTCCTGGATTCTCCTGCACTGTGTTTTTCCTGCGGGAAGCCTTTCCATTCCCCAGACCCCTGGGATGGGCCAAATCATTCCTCGTGGATCAAGGTGCCCAGGGAGGTGCTCTTTGTGGACACCGGTGCAGCAGATTATCACGGTTGAGATGTAAGCTGCTTTCCAGTTCCAAGATTCCTTGGCCTGATTCTCACTCTACTGAAAATTTCAGAATTCTCCCAGAGCCCCAAACATAACAGATCAATGTCAAAACAAATTAAACCCAGGAGGCCTCTTATAAACAATGTATCTGCACCAGAAGAGCCCGGTTTTAATTCTGTTACATAAATTCCATTAAAAAAAATCTTCTAAGGGAAGAAGTTATGGTGGGGATTATTAAAGACAAGCCATATTTTCAAAGGCAGGTCAAAGTGATCTAAATTCCTTTACAAAAAAATGAAACACACAGTCGTTTTCACTGTGCCTATATTTATGAACATTCCCATAAATATTCCCTTGAATGCTTTCTCTTAGATCCTGGTAACTCTTGTGATGAGCGCCTTTTTGAGAAGTTCCTTGGTTCAGCAGGGCAAACACGCACACACATCGGATGCACCTCTTCACTCTGGAACGTCCTACTAAAGGAGGTACGTGGGGATGTGAATCATTCTTTGCATTCATAGATAATTCAGGGCTGCTTGCAGGTTTTCTAGAACTGCAGAGAATGAGATGAGGAGGTAGAATTTGAAAGTCACCCTAAAGAGCAATTGCATAATGGGTGACTTTTCCATGGCTGGCATAGTGCACACTCCAAGAAAAGTAGAGGACACTTGCTGGAGCGTGGATAGGAGAAACCTGAGCCCACCTACAGTTCTTTATGAGGACAAGGAGATCAAGGTGACTCCAAGGACAGTGCTGTCTGGCCTAGAGGGCTTGTTTTCAAGTTACCTAAGGATTTCAGAGACCTTGATGCTGTTTTGTAAATGTGTACAATGTAGCCTGCCTAAGGCACTAGATGTACTTTATAATTCTCAACAAAACAACAGCTCATGAATAAACAAAGGGCCTAGCACTGCGGCACCGCAGGCTGGAGATCCAGTGCAGGCCGGCCACGCCCCTGGCCCAGTTCTGGGGCAAGCACGAAAAAGCAAATCCTGCTGGACAGCCAGGGTCTTTCAGTGGACGCTCGAGAGGCGCCCTTCCTCAGCCTTAGCGGCAGGTTCACGGTGAGATCCCAGGAAGAGCAGGGAAACTGAGCTGGTGGTGAAGACACAAGTGAGCCAAGGAGGTGATGAACGCGGCTGTCCTGGCTGTGCTTTGTTCCCTCGGCTGCTGTTAAATCACAGGAGCCAGAGCCAGCTGGCTCCACGAGTCTCTGGAGCAGGAACCGTGCCCAGGCTGGGAAGCCCAAGTTGGTTTCCAGTTGTGGGACCCAGACCACTCTTTATTCCTTGATGCAGGAGAAGAACTTCTGCCCTAACTCCTGTGTGAGCCCAGCCATTGTTAAGACTTCTAGAAGCAACCTGAGGATGGGGCTTGCCTCCGCCTGCAGGCACTTGCTTCCTCCAAGCTTTTTCTGGGACAAATGGAAGGCACTAGGAGTCCCCAAAGGAGTCCCCAAAGGCTTCCCCTGCCTTCTAAATTTAGAACTAGTAATATTCATGGAGTTTTAGAACTTATTCATTAACTTTTTCAAAAATTGAGGATGCAAATCGTTCAATTGACAATGAGATAAGTGTTCTGCTACTACATTAAGATGCACTGATAGGTTAAACTAAATTCATCTTTTAGGATGCATCCACATGCTAAAATGTAGCAATCTGGTCCCAGGGAGCAGAGGCCTAAGAGCCTCATGACCTCTCATCAGGGAAATCTCAGCATCCTAAGGCTTGCTCTAGTGGCTTTAGTCACTTTGGGACAGGTCTTTCCACCAGCAGTCGAGCAGTCAGTGCAGACCAGCTCACAGGAGCAGAGAGTGAGCTCCTCAGGGATTTGGCTAGCTGATTGTTGCATGCAGCCCCTTTTATGAATAAAATTATAAGCTGATGATTAATTAAATCTTACCAAGGGCCAAGGCAAATACTCTGAACTCATCCTTTTCTAAATATTTTACTACAGATCAATTATCTCAGCTTCAAGGTCAGCAACGTCCACAGCATCTCTGATGGAAACGCTCTCCAGTGGAGTCAGGTACTACCTGACACACTCCATGCATCTCTTCCCAACTCTGCATTCAGCGACCTTAAGAGGAGGAGTATTTATACCACAGGAAGCGGCAAACCAAGGCTCTCCCAACCCTGCTGGCCCTCTAACTTACCGCTGGTCTCCATTCTTACCCTCCAGACAACCAGGGCATAAATCTTCCAATCCTAGAGAAGATCCATGTTCTGAGGCCAGATCTCCAGGACCAGACCCTAAACTTTCTGCTGGAGAGAGTTTCTGTGTAGGACTCTTAGTTCCTGGTGGTTGATCAATGTGAGAAACACTCATCTGTCCAAACCCAAACAACGGACTAAGAGACACAAGGTCTAGCAAAAGGCGAGGCTTTACTTTAGTGATGGTCTTGCAAGACTGGGGTCAGCAGACACACACAGACGTGGCACAACCAGTATTTTACCCCTTTGACCACAAGGTCCCTCCCCCAGTTCCCCTTTGGCTGAGCACTTTGGGGTGTACAGGCTTCCTGAATGCGTCTAGGTTGTACTGTCTCCTATTGGGTTATTTAAAGAAATACGCCTTCAGCTGTCTCCACCTCCCTTTCCCTCAAGCGGGAAAGTCCCCTTGGATTGAGTGCCTTTGGGCAATTACATAGCTTATCTCTGCTGGTCAGGTGCTGGGGTCGGGGGCTTCCTTCTCACCTCCTGTTTGTCACAGGGCTGTGAACTTTGTAACTTTTCATTCTGCTGTCCCTCTAGCTGCCTTTCTTACATCCCAAGTCATTTTATTTTTAGAGCTAAATACTGTATTTTGAAAATGGACCACTGGGCTTTCTATTTCTCACAACCAACAGGTATGAAGATGGGAAACTTTAACTCCAATTTCTCTACCTTCAACTTTCAAAGGCTGTGGAAAGTGGCAGACTGGCTGGGAATTTAAACCAAGAGCTCATCAGTGCCCAAGAAATGGATTATTCGGGTGCCCCTGGCACGTCAAAGCCCAGCTTGGCAAACCTTGTAAGCATAGGCTTCTGAAGACAGCAGTATATAAAACAGGTGTCTGTCACAAAGTGGGTGTGGTGAGAGCCAAGGCTCTGTGTCCCTCTTCCCGCTCCCAGTGGAGCTGGAGGAGGGTGAGTCAATGTCCAGGGTCTTGGCCTGTTGGACAAAGAGTTGAGCAAGTCACACGAGAAGCCGCCAGAGGGAGGGTTTATTGAAAGTGGAAGTCTACTCCCTAAAACAGGGTGGGTGGAGCAGGAGAGAGTGACTCAAGGCCCCATGACCAGGAGCACAGTGGCTGGGGAACACCCATGGGGGTGGCAGAAGGGGTGGTCCTTGGCCTCACTCCACTTCCCTTGGTCCCATTGATACTCCGGGCAGGAGTTCCCATAGCAGTGTGGGTGGCTCTTGTTAAGGGTGAGACAGGAGGTCTCCCTCAAAAGCTCATGTGTGAGACGATGCAAGAGGTTCAGAGGTGGAATGATTAAATTATGAGAGCTTCAACCTGATCGGTGAGTTAATCCACTTGAATAGATTACCCGGGTGGCAACTGCAGGCAGGTAGGGCGTTCCTGGAGGTGGGTCCCTGGGGCGTGCCTCTGGGGTTCATGTTTTGTCCCTGGTGAGCTGAGCCCTCTCTCTGCTTCCTGGTGTCCTGAGCTGCTTTCCACACCCGCCATGATGTTCTCCTCACCTCAGGCCCAGAGCTATGGAGTCAGCCAACCGTGGACTGAACCTTTGAAACCTTGAGCCAAAATAAACTTTTCCTCCTCTGCGTTGTTCTTGTCAGGCTTCTGGGCACAGTGACAAAGGCTGACTCAAGCTGTCCAGGACAGGAGTACCCCCCGCAATGGTGCAAGCAGGTGCACTGCCCTGTGCCCCCTGACCTCCTGGCACTTCCGCCATCTTGTCCAACCCTCCCGCCTCACCAGCAGGAGCGGAAAAGGCAGTTCCTGGGCGCAGGGTGTACAGCGTGGGAACCTCTGCCACAGAGCAGCGAAATTCAAGGGCAGGTCTCAGGTGGCTGCCACTCTCCACCCACAGAGCCATTTCTCCAGAAGCTATTTGCAGAGGTGGCAGCCTCCCCAGCCACCTGAAGTTCTCCACAGAGCAGGTCTGCGTCCAGAGGAAAGCTGCTAAAGGACTTCTGGCCATGGGCAATCAGCCCAGATCCCACATGACAGAAGAAAGAGGGCCTATGCCTGGCATTTCCATTACAAGGGGACACAGGAGTGTCAGCATCCTGGGAGGACCAAGGAAATGGTTTGGTCTCGAAGTGTCATGTTCAATTGTGAAGCTGGTGCCCTGGGAGAAAATACCTGGCCTCCCTGCTCAGCCTAGTAAGATTGATACGATCACAAATCAGCCTTCTCTTCAGGATCGCCAAAAATGTTCAAGGACACCACGGCCAGAGATCTGCTGGAGAGGGGAGACAACCTTGCAAAGGCCCCAGTTCTCTGTGGGACAGATGGGAGTGACAGGAGTGAGAAGAGGTGGGTGGCCAGGCTCCGCTCTGCCCCAGTCGCCCACAATGAATTCAGAAAGGGCCACTTGGGTTTCCCCACTGTCTCTGGGGTTGGGATAGCATGTTGACCTAGGAGACCCTGGAGAGGAACAGAAGGTCTCCAGAAAGGATGCTCCCTATTCAGGTACTCCCAGAAGGTGCTTTTTTTTCCTGCTTGTTTCCAATAAAACCTGTCCTTTCAGGGTAACTGACCCCAGGGCCCCTTTGTAGAAAAAAAATCTTTGTCTCTCTTTACAGCACAGATGTTTTATCCTCCAGTTTGGACTTTTGGGGGAGTAGAAATCCCTCTTAGGTCTACAGGACAGAACCACAGAACCAGAAGCTGGCTACGAACAAGGTGGCTCCTGTCCCTCCTGGATATGGGCTCCTGAGCTGGGACCCGAGTTGTTGGGTGTATTAGAAGTTCAACCCTCAGATTCCTAGCTCTTGTCACAGACAATCACTTCTAATCGCAATGACAGAGAATCTGAGCCCAGGAACACCCTTTAACTGAGGATAGGAACACACAGACAAGCAATGTAGACAAAGAAAACCTGTTTGCCCTGTCCTAAGCATCCGGGAATTCTGGGGAGAGATGCTTCCCCGGAGGCTGCGTCAGGTGAATTACAAACCTTCCCCCATTAGAGGGAAGACTGTCCCCGGCCTCCTAGTGGGGAGACTGATGTCTGCGAGGTACACCTGGGACAGCAAGGGAACCCTGCCCTCATTCTCCTTGAAAATCCTAACAAACTTCATGGGCGGTGGATGAAATGGTGAGTGGAGACCCAGCGTTGCAGGAGGACGCCTTCACATCTGTGACCATGTGCTGGGCATTGGTACACGCCTGTTCCCACGGTTCAATGGCCCAGACGTCCTTTGGCAGCTTATCATCAGATGCCTGGATTGTACGAGATCTGACATAAATCTGAGAGACTGTGCTGGAAATTACCCTAAATTCTCCTAAATAACAAACCAACTTAACACCGATTGTAACCAATTCTGAACAGTACCGCTGGTTGACAGCGTAGAAACGCTAGACTGGGTAACGTGGTCATTTGCAGAGCAGCAAGCGATCAGGGAGAGGTGATGGGCAGGGGAAGAATTACGGGCCTGCAAGAAACAAAACAGGTGGAAAATTCAAAACTGCTGCGGGATGGAAGCCTGGTGCTTGCCACCACAGCTGTGTGTAATCCATTCGGTCACCAGGTCTAGTCCTGAAGCAGCTGGGCTGTCACTTGGCAGGCAGGAAGCTCCACGTCCGGTTCCTCGGGCACCTGTGTGAAGGAGATGGCTCCATCACTGTCCTATGACGAGGCCACAGGTCCTGACAGGGTGTGTGGTAAGCAGCACTGCTTGCCTGGGGGCCAGGGAGAAAAGAGGAGCGTGAGGAGGGGCCCAGGATCCAACATCCCCCCCCAGTGCATGCCCCAAATGACCTCAAGACCTCGCCATAGGCCCCACCTCTTCAAGGTACAGTACCCCCCAACAGTGCCCCCTGGCGGCCACCCTTAACGCGGGGCCTCTGTGGAGCCATGATGCCCACACCCGTGGCTGGGCAGGAGCAGAGGGCTGCGGGGATGGTGGAAAGCACTCTAGAAAGGCGGGCCCAGCCTGGCGAGGGAGGGTTGGTGTGTGAGGCTGAGCTGCTGAAGCCTTCCTCAGCCAGCTCAGGACCGCCTCTTCTTTCTCAGTGGAGGCTGCAGCTCTTGTTCAGCTAACAGCCCATCCCCTGAATGCCACGTCCCCAGCTTCCTGGGCAACTGGGGTGCTCGTGTGGCCAGGGTTGGCCTGTGGAGTGGGCTGCCTCCACGGGCTGCGGAAAGGCCTGTTAGCCCTGAGCCGAGCGCCTTCCCCCACCTTTCCTTCTGCTGTCTGCAGTCAGGCACGATGCCTGAGGCAATGCCCTGAGGTGACCTTCTCACAGAAGCCAGGTAGGACTGGTGGAGCGGAAGGGTGGAAACTCCAGGGTTCCTGGTGGCCCTGCGGAGCCATGTGCCAGCCCTGGACTCCCTGGGTGTTTGAAGCACATTCGGTTTTGTTTAGCTTTCCTTACGTGCAGCCTAATCTAACCCTAACAGACACAGCACATCTCTCCCAGAATGTTCCCTCCAGACCTTGCCATGACACTATGAGCTCTGTACTAGCCATCTCTCAGCTAGATGCTACTGTGTTCTAACTGTCACCCTTGGAAGTTTGTGATCTACAGTGACACATGGAGAGCTACACTCTCAAGGTCTTTTTAGTAGAACCAATATTTGTGGAACATGTTCTGGAAATGCCACTGTTAGCCGTGGGAAGCTGTTGGCTTGGTGGCAGAGGACTGAGCGTGGTGAATTTGACAAGGGACACAGAAATGGAAGAGGAGGTCAGCAGCTAAGAGCAAGAGTCTGAACTACAGTGGTTTGAATTAGAAGGGAGAAGAAACACTTCCCAAGGCAAAGTGGATTGACAATGACATTAATAAGATATGAGGAGGTTTCCATACAGTGTTGGGAAACTTCAGCAGGAGGGCATTGGTGGAACAGGGGAACTCCATTTGTATGGAAAACCCGGGCATAGACTATCAGTAAATCACTGGAGACTCAGACTGCAAAAATAATAGGTTTGGATTGGGGGTCGACTATTTAAGGGTAATTTTTGAAGAGAGGTAAAGGAGAAGGGAAAATGAAGGTCTGATAAAGACAAGTTCATTCTCTTTACACTACAAGAGGAATGTTGTGCTGTTTGTTCCGTATCATCTCCCAAATCCAAATGAATCACTCTTCTTTCCCTGCCTTGTGACATTGGAGGTGGACCCCGTGCATGTTTCTCCCTTTCCACCCCCTGGAATGTTGGACTGTGTGCTGCGACCCATGTAGCCGAACTCGGGTACCACTGAGGGATGACGAGGGCCTTAAAGGAACAAAGAAGACACAGACACACAGACACGCTGGGACCCGTGGGATACTGTCCCTTGAAGAAACAGTGACCCAGAGCTAGCACAGCACGTTTATTTTATAGGATTTTATCGTGAGAAAGATCACTAGGAGAAAGTTTCTGAAAAGCAGACAGGGCTTGAAGGTCACAGGTGCATTTTGATAATTCTAATTGTTTTGTGTTCAGGCTTTCATTCCCTAGTAACCAACGTCTGAGCCCAAAGTCAAGGACTGTTTTTCATCTCTATTGGCTCTGTCTAGAAACGTTCTGCACGTATACGCTACATATTCCCGAAACATGGCTTCGATCATTATAAACAAATCACTTTTGGCTTTAAAAAGAAACTATAATTATTGATACTGTTTTAAAACAATGATAGCTTTTTTTTTTATTCAGCAACTGATGTCCGGTATCCCAGTATTGAGAACATAGTCAGTTTTTAGCTCTTGGACCATAATCCAGAATCACCCTGCATCACAACACAATATTATGAAACAGTATTTTTTTTCCTGAGCAAGGCCTCTGCACCTTTCACACATAGACTGTCTCCCTACTGAGCTGTGAGGCCATCTCAGACCAAGTGCCCCAGACATAAGCTGCAAATTCACACAACTACAATTCCAAGCCGAAATCAGACATTTTTTGAGTCATGTGCAAGAACGTTCAGAGCTGTGCCTCTGTCAAGGGTAGTCACTGGCAATCACATGGATGCTGGCTGTCAGATCTGGCTGTCTGCAGGGCTGCATCAAGGCAGGGCACTGGGGTAACCCTGAGAGGCCCTGGCAGCAGGAAGACTTCCTCCGGGTTCATCTTGCACTCAGTGTGGGTCCAGCAACCCATGGGAAGGGTCCCCTGGAGGTCATGCTGTTCCCACCATGACCACCGTGTCAGCAGGGACTGTTTCTGAAGACCAGCTTCAGCTCCTCCCTGTGCGGTTCCTGTGCAGACTTCTCCTCCTCAGGGGGGTCTGGAGCTCCTGGTCTTCCGTTCCACTGCTACCTCCTCTGATTTCTGGTGGTGGGAGCTACTCCTTTGCACCTTCATGTTCTGGCTTCTCAGAGTCCCTTCTAGAATCTTCTAATAATTAGTTACCTCCTCTGAATTAGCAATTCACCATACTGCGTTTTCCCTGTTCGGATGGGTGGTGTGGCTTCTGTCTCCAGCTACTACGCATGTGGAATAGAGATTAGACTGCCAAACTTTTGTTTAGTGTATAACTACAGCCTAGAGGTAGGAAGTACAAAATCTAAATAAAGAGCTTTCGGAGTCAGCACTGCAAAGGTTAGAATAGACCGCACTCAATTGTAATGACTTTGTCGCCGGTGGCACAGCCCCCAGTGGGATGCTCAGGAGGGATTCAGCCTCTAAGGCTGAGCTGGAGGAAAATGAAGGTCACTTCTAACCTTGAGAGTCTATGATTTTACAATGCGTTCTGGTTCTTTTACTGCCACTAATTATTGACTCTCCTAAGCCCCATTAGCCTCCTCACAGGTACGCACGTGCTTGTGGTTTGGTGTTATAAAGTGGTGAACTCAGTGTGAGGGAGGCACAAATTCATTACTGTTGAATTCAGGAGTCTTGCTCGGGGTTCACAGCAAACTTGTGACATTCTTCATGGGTACTACGCCCAGATAATATGCTACTCCATTTCATGAGCACCTAGATTTGGAAGGCCTAAAAGTGCTCCAGTCGTTTACTGTTTCCACAGCCAAATGGGCAATGGATCAGCTTGTTCTTCAATTGCAAAACAGCCTTCAATGTCACTCATCCACTTCTGTTCCAGTCCACACAGTTCATCAGCGTAGGGTAAGCTGGAGAAGCTAATCAGACATTGAACAAATTATCCCACATCATGCTGGGAGGGAAAATGTCCTTCTTTTTGCTATATGGTTGTTTCTCGATTCTTGATGGAGTGACATTCTGGTAAATCTATTGTAAATCGAAAGCATTGCGAATCAGAAACTGCATTTAATAACACCTAACTAAAGCACATCACAGATGAGCCCTGCTTGCTGGGTAGCTTTGGTTGCTTCACGGGCCTTGTCCTGTCCACAGCATGGAGGTGTCAGGGCATTGGGAGAGGTTGCAGAGAGACCAGAAAAGACACCCAGCAATGGCATGTGATATGAGGTTTGTTGAAAATGGTTCGAGGCAAGGTCCAAGGATGAGGGGCTGGGCAGGCGATGAAGTACTTCCTGGTGTGTCACCAGAAGGTAGCCACTGTGCCCCCTGCAGCACGTGGTCCAGTGGTGGCCAGCTGGGCATGCAGTTATCCTCTGCAGCACCCTGTTCTGTGCCAGTGACTGCAGCGAGAGGCGTTTTATAGGCTGAGTTACAGGAGCAGTGACACCACGAGTTTGCTTTGTTCCACAGTGTGCCCATCGTCCCAAGGACCTTGGTGTGTGCAGCAAAGCAGTTTCCATAGGTGGCACTGGTTTTCCCCAATCTCCAGAGCATGCGAGAGAGAGTAGGTGATCTTTAAGATAACACCTATCTAGACATTTCCATCCACATCCGCTTCCATGATTCCCCTGAGAAGGCTAAGTGTGGAACATTCTCCTTTCTTCAAGGGTAACAATCCTGAGCGGGAGCTGCGCCTGGTTGCCCTCGCCCAGAATTGGAAGAAAGACTTGAGCGACAGGCTTATCACTGGCCCTGGAAAAGATTCAAGTTCAAAAGCTGAAGCAGCTTCTGAATGCGAACCACTTTGGCAACATCATAAAGTTGACAAGTCGTAAGAAAGCAGGGGACTGCCTGTATCTCCAGAAGTGGCAAGTGAAAATGTCAGCTTCTGCGTCCTTCCGCGTCTTAACTTCAGCATGCAGGCATGGACGTCCTCTTTCCCAAACTCCTGCCCCTGGCTGTGCAGTCTACCGATGCCATTTAGTTTCTAGCAACTGCTTCTTGATTTTCTAGCAATTTGACCTTCAATTCCGTTGTAGTACTATTCAGGAAAAAATGATTCAGAACGCTTGTTTTTCACTGTGAATTATATCCGGTAGCAATTGACAATGGTTGTTTGGTTCCATTTTCCCTTGGATTTTACGTCCATGTAATTTTTCCTGGTTTCTCTTTGTTTTGATTCAATTTTTATACATTTACTCATTCTTTCATTTTTAATTTTTTAAACTTATTTTTAATTACATTGCTTTAGTTGTTTTAGATGTTCCGCTTTGTTTTTTTTTTTTTGGGTCTCTTGCATAGAAATGGATTTTGGCTTTCAATCAGTTTAAGAAATTTTTTTACAGGGGTGTTGAACACACTTAGGTTTAATGTCTTTGGGCATTGTTGTTTTTTAAAATTCTTTCTGTACTTTATTTATTTATTTTTGCCTTTTGTAAAAGATCATTTATTTTATCCACCGTAGCCCTACACAATGTGTTTTAAGAGTCTGGCAATTAAACAGTTGAGTCGTAGCCTTTAAGCCGCTGAAGCAGTGGTGGTAGTTGAAGTTACGGGAATATCTGGTTGCCTGAAAGTGTGAAAGAAGGAAAAGAAAAAAGCACGTGGGGCCATTTACTGGCGAATGTCTACGTTAGACAGGAATGGAGCTGCCCCACGAGTTCCCGGTGAATCCGGATAGCACAAAGCCAAGGGCGCAAAGCAAAGAGAAGGTCTAAAGACTGAAAGTCTTGGTTAAAGCGAAGAGAAGGTCTAAAGAGTGAAAGTCTTGGTTAGCTGCTTCTGCAGCGTCAGGAACCCCAGCCAGGTGTCAACCGAGAAAAGATCACTGGGCTTGGTAACTAAGACATCACTAGGGAGCAGTCAATTTTAGCTCAGTGGTGGAGGCAAAGGCCAAGGTTAAGTGAGGTTTGAAAACACCATGTAAATCAATTGGATTTGTGAAGACATCTATGGGGAAAGACAGGCGAGAAGAAGGCTTACAACAGCCGGTACCGGGATACGGAAGAAAACAGGACACGTGAAGAAATATAGCAAAATACGTCTCATACAGCAGAGCAGGGAAGTTATCCTGGATGGACAGCAGTGTCCAAAGAGAAATGTTAATAGCTTTGGGACAGTGCCCAGGTATCAGCACCATTCTCCCCTCATTCCTAACTTGAGGGTAAGCATTAAGCATGGAATATATAACAGGCCAGACTCCATTGAGCTTCCCCTGCTGAGGATGGGGGCTGAACACAGGGACTGCCACATCCATCTCAGGCAAACTCAATTATCCGCACAGCAGGGAATGGGGGTCATCTGCAAGTCAATGGCTGCGTTTTCTAAATCCGTCAGCTCCCTGACTATGGACTGTGAGAGCATTTGGGGCTGGTACCTTCATGTTTCTACCTGATGTGTGACACAGCCACCTCATGAGATTTTTAATTTAGCCAACTCTAACGTGACCTCCCCCAGGAGCCGAGCAAACAGCCCAAGGCTGTCCAGGAGCTTGGTCTGTACAGCAAAGCCACACGAAGTTGACAGAACAAGACCATCAGCGCAGCAGACCACAGAAGGACGTCACTGGAGGAGTTCCGCACACTTTCCTATCCCCATGTCAAGTGATTGAGCAGGAGTCTTGCCCGGTCCTGCCTCCTTCAACTGAAGAAGTGTGTGAGGTAACCTATCTGAACTTCAGAAATCCAAGCTTTCCTTCCCTGGAGGTTCAAGGCAGACCCTACCCCTCGTTGCTCTCCTTGTCCCCTCTAACCCTTCACTGCCACAGGCTTTTGAGAAGAAGCCGTGCAAGGTCCAAGGGAGGGAGGATAATGGAGTGTCAGAATGACCTAAAATGCCACAATTCTTAGCTCAACCCAGTCATGGGGGATATTCAAGGTTAGTCAGATCGTTTTTAAAATTTTCTTAAGAACTGCATAGTTTTAGGGAAAAAAAAATCAAAATGTATGATTACATCACATTCAATTTTCTTTAAATCAAACTAGAAAATATACATAATTTAGAATCCCTTAAAGTTCAAATGTCTATGTAGCTTGACTGAAAATGTATTTAAATTTCCTAAAATAATGAAAAAGTAAGACTGGGCATGTAGTTCAGCGATAGTGCACTTGCTTAACATAGGTGAGGCCCTGAGTTTGACACTCCCCCGCCCCATCTCTGAAAAAAGAATGGAGGAGTAGAGGAGAGAAGGAAAGGAAAGAAATGAAATATCCAAATAAACAAATGGTTTGGGGGGAGCTGTTAAAACCTCACATTTGAAGGAGGAGAAGTAATGAGTTTATATCTTGATCCTGCTACAAGGATTCCATGATCTTTGAGATCACCACTGTACAAATTTGTGGCTCATGATCTAGTGACTCTAAATGGTGATATTTTTGGCTCCATGAGTGTGCAATTCTATCCCTTCCAGCTCCAATTAAAACTTCCTCCTCTAATTTATCTGTTATCTGGAATGTTTTACTGTACTGAACTTCCACAGTGTTAGTTATTGTTAATTCCAGAAATATTTAGATTTTAATTACCTCAGTAAATAGAATCTTAACTATCATCTTTAGTGGACAGAAATCCTTTAGCTCCAAAGAGATTTAGAATTAATACAAAATGGCCAAATCTTTACATAATGGATGATTTCATGATCTTCTATTTAAAAGAATATTTTAAAAAATATTCATGTTATCACCTTGTTTCTATTTTTCATTCTCTAAGATTAATGGACTAATTTAGACCATTTTAATTTGAAATATTAACTAATTTATCCACAGATTCAGAACACAAAAAAAAAAAAACTTTGGTTTTGTGAGTGTAAGTGTAATGGAATTGAAAGAAAGTATTTTTACTAGGCAAAATTTTTGTTATTACTTTACTTTTAATGATACAATAAGACTGACAGCCAATTTCTCAATCAGAACAATGGAGAACAAAAAGACAATGGAGGAACGTAACGGAATATGCAGAGAGAAAGCATAACATAGAATTCTGAACCTTGCCAAAGTCTTATTTGAAAATAAATATAAAAACATCTTCAGATAAACAAATACTAATAAAATACATTGTCAGCTGATATAAACTCAAATAAATTCTAAAGGAATTCTTTGAGCAGAAGGAAAATGATTTCAGATAGATAGACAGTACTTGAAGAAATGGTGAGCATTGAAATAAGCAAGCGGATACATTTGAAAGTATCACCAACTATGTCAAATGATAATGATGCACCATGAGATTTAAAATCTAAAATCAAAATGCATAATGAGGTAACAAAGATCAGACAGGACAAACAGATTTAGTATGCTGTAAGCTCTTTATATTTTCCTGGTAGAAATACAGACATATATTAAGTTATATATAATATATATAAAGTAATATAATATATCTGTAATACAGACATATATTAAGTTATATATAATATATATAAAGTAATATAATATATCTGTAATACAGACATATATTAAGTTATATATAATATATATAAAGTAATATAATATATCTGT
>PVKS010027614.1:0-27339 GCA_004027875.1 Aplodontia rufa
GGCTGGCTTTGTTTTTTGTTTTTTGTTTTTGTTTTTTTTTTTTTTAAGAGAGAGGGACAGTGAGAGAGACAGAGAAAGAGAGGAACAACTTTATTGAGTTTTTCACATGGCCTTAGTTGCTCCAACACTCAGTTGTGTACATGGTGCTGGGGTTTGAACCCGGGTCCTCGTGCTTGCCAGGCAAGCGCCAAAACCGCTGAGCCACCACTCCAGCTCCCTGAGGCTGGCTTTGAACTTGTGATCCTTCCGCATCAGCCTCCTGAGTCACTGGGATTACAGGTGTGCACCACTGGGCCCAGCTCTTAAAGATTCTTTTCATTCAGCAGGTTTCTCATCGTCCCTCCTAATTTCTCTCCCATCAGTCCCAAGAACAGAACATTACTCCTGTCCAGCCCTTCTTTCCCCTCATCTCCTTTTCCCCAGCACAATTTCTCCAGTATTGGAAGCTGTTGTGTTTTATCAGGCAACAACTGGAAGAGATACGCCTGAAGCAAGAACAGCAGGAGAATTCAGGCACTAAGAGACGAAAAGAAAATAAGGACCAGAACCAGGGTGAATCAGCTGGGGAGAAGAGCCGATCCAGGACAGGGCCCCGGAGCCTTTCTACCTACTTGGCTTACAGGAACAGGAAGCGGGAGAAAGAGGTGTCAGGGGTTTTGTGACTATTATCTTTCTGCAGAAAAATGGGTTGGGACTACTAGAGAAGGTAATCTCTGCTATCCTCTCCTCCCCTTGCCCAAGAGTTCCTAATCAATAAATTCCAACTGACTTTTTGGAACAGAAGGTGAGAGAATGATAGCAAAGGGAACTTTACAGGAGAATCAGTGCAGGGATGGAGGTAGAATGGGCAGGAGTCCTGCAGCCATCCTTGCTAATTGTTTGGGACTTGTCCTTAGAGATCCTGCATTTATTTCTCATGTACTTTTAGCTGAAATCAGTTCACCTGGACACCATGAAGCCTCAAGAAATTGTGGAAGAGGAGGAGCTAGAGCGAATGAAGGCCCTGATACAAAGGGAGAATCTCATCCGAAGCCTGGGTATTGTAGAGCAGCTGACCCGCATGCTACACCCCAGCCACCGGGCCCAGAAAAAACTTCATGAGTATCAGGTGAGGGTTCTCAAGAAGCCTCTGGCAAAAGGAGGATAAAAGGGTTGTGATAGGGGCTGGTGCAGTTGCTCAGTGGTTACAGTGCTTGCCCAGCATGCGCAAGTACGGGAGTTCAAACCCCAGTATCCACGTACACAACAAGTCTCAGAGCAACGAAGGCTACATGAAAAACTAAATAAAAATTGTTTCTCTCTTTCACTCTCTCTCTCACTATCCCTCTCTAAAAAAAAAATTTCTCACCTCCTTTCTTCCTTAAAAAAAAAAGGGGGGGGTTGTGATACCAGGATATGATGGTGTCACACCAAAGGATGCTTATGTGATGGCATCTGTCAGTGAAGCCTGGGAAAGTTGAGAATGATGGGCCTTGGGAAAGGGTCTGGTCTGTTGGTTTTTGCATCTCTTCCCAGCTCCCTTCTTTTCCGTATTGACATCCAGTAAAGTGTAGGTCAATTACAAGAGACTTGCTCTCTATATTCTTATCTCACAGTAGCCCAAAACTCATGACTGACAAATGACAAGGTTGCCACCACTCTCAGTGGCTTCTGTGTAATCTTCCTAGCACTGACTGTCCTGGCTCTGACAGGGAATAAGTAAAATCTCAGGCCAGCAAAATAGCTGTTACATTCACTATTTCCTGGGTTAGTAACAAATCAGTCAGGCCCTCTGTTTTGCTGAACTCTAAAGGAATAACTAGTTAAATAGTGGTGTGGTCTAGAAGAGATTTTTAAGTTATCTATTTCTTCCAACATTCCATCCAGCCTCACAAGAAATGTGGTAAGGGGCTGCTCTTCTCCTCTAGCCTAGATTTCATCAGGACGGGCTGGGCAGTCAAGAAGTGCAATCTGTGAGTCTGGTCCCAATGGTGCTCCTGAGAGGGGCCACCACAGAGCAGGGCCATCCTCATTACCTGCAACCACTTCGGCCCCATGAATTGATCCCCAGGATCTTAGGGCCACTGCCAAGCATGAATGCTGCAATTCCACATCATTCCCGGTGCCATCTGCAGCCCAAGAACTTCAACTGGATAGGAGATTCAGCAGCCATCGGTCCCTGTTCATTGTCAATGAGGAAATCTGGAAGGCACTATTTTTCCAGCGCTAGAGTCAGGCTCACTAGCCGTAAGTATACAAAACTAGTTTTGGTCACTTTGACCTTTGTAAATTCCTAATAGCAAATATTACAGCTGGGATGCTCCCCCCCAAAATGTGGCACTGCTAGCCCTGTAAGAATGGGGGAGGTGGTGGACCCATTTATTTACCTCCTCCTATGTATTAGACCCTGGTGATAATGGCAGAAATAAAGGTCCAGCCCTCGACAAAGGTAACAAGAAAGTGGACAAGTAAACACACCAATTACAATACAGTGTGGTAAAGATGCTAGAGGGAAGCATGGTATCATTCTTCCGTGTTGGTAACTGGACCAAATCTGGGAAAGAGGTGAGTAAATCTCTTCTGTGAGTACCAACTCAGGGGGGGGCGTCCATGTTTTCACTGCAGAAGGCCAAGCCAGCAGAAGGCTAGAAGCCATAAACCGAGCCCTGGCAGTATCAATGCCATCCACTTTATCCCCAAAGCATGGCTATCTTCTGCAGCCGGAACGAATGAAAAGTGACTCATGGACTGAATGCACTTTGCCTTCTATGGTAAACTCTGAACACAGAGCAGCCAAGGCTGGGGATCTCACTCTCTGCCCTGCCTCTGCACCTGTTCTGCAGCATTCCAGTACACTTCTCAATATCAGCCAGCACAGGTAAAAGCAAGAGGGAAGTCAGGATTCAACCTCTCCTGGAGAACCTCCTTAGGTTCCAAGAGGAGCATAGGGCCTTCAATCTTTGCTTAATGAAAGACTGTCACCAAGTTCTAGTTTGAAAACCTCAGTCAGGAACTCTGTTTGCAAAAGACAAAACAAAGACACGAAGAATTCCTCAACAACCCCAAGATTATTTGGGGATCATTAAAGACGAAAAGATGAAGAGCCAACGCCGGCCAAATGCTCATCTCCACTTGTCAAGCCTTTTTGATAAGGAATGTCTATACCTTGGGTGCAGCCCGGGGCTGGAGATCATCCCAGCGACAATGTGTCCCTTTTACAATTGGAGCCAAGTGCCAATGGCACGGGTCTGTCGCCGTCAGCCGACTGCCAAGGGTTGGACGCCCTTCCTGCCATGGTGGCGGAGACAGGCAGGCCTGGGCAGCCTGAGACACAGGGGTGGCTCTCAGAAATTGAATCCGTCTTTTTATTAAAGTTTATGTCGTTTTCCAGGAGTGTCCTTTACCTCATTTAGGCGTTTCAGGGCAGCCTAACAGTTACATCTGGGAAATGTGGTCACTGGTTAGGCTGTACAGCCAGTCCGGGGTAAGCGGGAAAGTGTCGCGACTGCCTTAGTTTTTTCCGGCCCGCCCTTTCCGCTTCCGGCCTGCCCTCCTGCTTCCGGTGCTTGTAGTGTTGCGGGCCGGCGAAGGCTGCTTAGCGTCGCCATGGCAGTTACCCTGAGCTTGTTGCTGGGCGTCCGAGTCCGTACTACTGTCGCTCATTGTGGGTTCGCGACCCGGGGGGTGGCGGGCTCAGGTTCTATCGGCCGTGAACCGGACCCGGATTCTGACTGGGAGCCGGAGGAACGGGAGCTGCAGGAGGTGGAGAGGTACCAGCTCCTTCCCGGGCCCTCAGCCTGAAGCAGGGCTTCAGATCCCGGCGCTTGAGGTTGCACCCACTTTGCGCCGAGCGTCCTCCAGCCGCCTCCGCTGCGGCTTCTAGTTTCTTGACGTGTTGCCCGGTGCGCAGGGGCAGACGTTCAGCTCCCTTGGAACCATAGGTCCCTTCGCTAGTGACGTACGTTTCATAACCCGTTTAGACAGTTCGGCATGCTTCCGGGCAGTGGTTGTAGGTGTTAGATTTTTGGGGCGGTGTACAGAGCAGCGCTAAGCTGGCAGACATGGTCCAGTGGCCTTTACTGGCAAAGAGAAGAGGGCTGGGCTCTTGGTGATTTAGCCCGAGACTTTTCAAACACCCATCATGCCTCCACGCGTGGCTTCTGCCATTGGTTCTCTCCCCCAGCACCCTGAAACGACAGAAAAAAGCAATTCGGTTCCAGAAAATTCGGAGGCAAATGGAGGTGCCAGGTGCTCCGCCTAGAACTCTGACGTGGGAAGCCATGGAGCAGATCCGGTAAGACTCAGGATACCTTGTTAGTATCTGTTGTGATGAGAGGAGAAGGATCCTGGGGTTAAGACACGGATGTGGCCGTTTTGGCATTGTTTTGTGTTTTTATACTGGGGATTGAACCCAGGGGCGCTAAACCATTGGACCTCGTCCTCAGCCGTTTTTTATATTTTATTTTGAGACAGGGTCTTGCTAAGTTGCTTAGAGCCTAAGTTGCTGAGGGTGGCTTTGAACTTTCTATCCTGCCACAGCTGAGATAACAGGCGTGGACCACCACGCCCAGCATATTTTGTCTTTTTCTTTTAGAAAATTTTATACAGAAAATACAGTAATAGGGACTGGAGTGGTGGCTCATCGGTTACAGCGCTTGCCTGGCGGGTTCCAGTCCAGCACCACGTACACAAGGAAGTGTCAGCCACCAAAGCCACATGAAAAACTAAATAAAATTGATTATCTCTTTCTCTCACTGTCCCTCTCTCTTTTAAAAAATTTTAAAAAACTTTTTTTAAAAGTTGATTTTCTATCTCACTGCCCTTCTTTGAAAAAAAATATTGTTAATATTACTCTATGTGTGTATATACACATACAGTATATAACGAACTTCCTTAACCTGTCCTCTAGATTTAATAGTTTTTAGCATTATGACAATTAGTTCGGTTTTTGTGAACACTTTAATACTTTTTTGTGGTTGTTAATATTCTTTTTTCCATATTTTTATTGGTGCATTATACATGGTAGTGGAATTCATTGTTACATATTCATACATACACGGTATAAACATACAATTGGTCAATATTGCAGAAAATTTTAAGATAGCAAAATCCAGGTTCAGAAATGGGGCTTAGGTGGGTCCCCTGCAACAACACCCCGCCCCCCATGGAACCCAGGAAGTTGAAAACTTGAATGAGCTAGGCAAGTGCTGTACCTCTGAACCACATCCTCAGCCTGGTTATATGCATTTTTCTTTCTTTTCTTTTCTTTCTTTCTTTTCTTTTTTTTTTTTTTTTTAAAGAGAAGGACAGTGAGAGAGAGACACAGAATCAATTCTTATTGAGTTTTTCACATGGCCTTCTTTGCTCAACACTTAGTTGTGTACGTGGGTGCTGGGATTTGAACTCTTGTGTACTTGCGCATGCCAGACAGGTGCTGTAACCACCAGGCCAGCCCCTATATGCATTTTCTGAAGAGAGGATTCAGATCTTTAGAACTCTGAAAAGGTGTCTTCCCAAGAAAAAATAATTTCTTTTTTTTAAGAGAGAATGAGAGAGAGAGAGAGAATCAGCTTTATTTAGGATTCCATACACTTAGTTGTGTATATGGTGCTGGAGTTTTTTTGTTTGGTTTTTTTTTTTAATAACAGCTTTATTTAGGATTCCATACACTTAGTTGTGTATATGGTGCTGGAGTTTTTTTGTTTGGTTTTTTTTTTTAATAAAGAGAGGGACAGTGAGAGAGAGAGAGGGAATCAATTTTCTTTAGTTTTTCATGTGGCCTTCGTTGCTCTGAGACTTTCTTGTATTCATGGTGCTGGGGTTTGATTCTCTTTCTCCCCCATTTTCTAAAAATAAAACAAGCATACTGTATATTGTTTTACACTTTGTTTTTCACTAAATGCGTCCTGCAGTCTTTCCGTTATCTATTAGGTTTTTATTTGTTTGGTACCAGGGATTCAACCCAGGGGTACTTAACCACTGAGCCACATCCCCCACCCTTTTTTTATATTTCTGTTTTGAGTCTGGGTCTCAACAAGTTGCTCAGGTCCCTGACAAATTGCTGAGGCTCTAGTAGAACTTGTGATTCTCCTGCCTCAACCTCCCAAACCACTGGAATAACAGGAGTGTGCCACCATCCCCAGCTTATCCATTTGTTCCCAGCTGGCTCCCAGGCTGCTTACCATTGTTAGTTTTTTTGTTTTGTGTGTGATTTTTAGCCACTATGGTAAAACTGCTCTCTTTAAATCCATCAGTGACTTCCTTATTACTAGATTCAACTGACTCTGTGTGATCTTTGGCCTTCTTAGCATTTCTGCAGCATTTGACCTTATAAACTGAACCAGGGTCACATATGTTCCTCAAATTGAACAATACAAAATAGAATTAATCATAGTTACCTGAGAACGTAATTCTGCGCCTGTGTTTCCTGTAACCCATAACCACCATAACTAAATCTTGAATCTTGACTTTTGTACTACCATCTCCCCAGACAGGTTCCTTACCACAGCCTATCATTTGGTCAGGAGTTACTGTTGGTATGCAAGAATGGAACATACCTACTTGATTGGCAAACTATTAGAACTACATTTGCTATTTTCCCAAGCCCTCTTCTTTTTATGTTTTTGATTAACATATCAATTAGATGTTCTGGTTGGAGACTTCTTCAGAACTTGAAAACCTGCTCCTTTTTTCCCATAGGTATTTACATAAGGAATTTGCAGAGTCCTGGTCAGTTCCCAGATTGGCTGAAGGATTTGATGTCAGCACCGATGTTATCCGAAGGGTTTTAAAAAGTAAATTTGTTCCCACTTTGAAACAGAAATTGAAGCAGGATCAAAAAGTCCTTAAGAAAGCCGAGTCTGCCCGCTCACTCTGGCAGCTCCAGGACTCTAGAGATACCTTAAAGCCACTTGCAGCAGGCCACTCTCTGTCAGGGTCTTTGCTGATTCCAGAGAATGAAGCCTCACCCAAAGGTCAGAGTCACAGCACAGTTTTGAAAATGATAGAGCCAAAAACTCACGGTACAAATGCACTGAGACAGAAGGGAAGGAATAAAGGAAGCCAGGGCTTGAAGGAGGAGCGTTTTGTGCCTGTCATTGCAGCCTTGGGTCATCAGAAAGAGCTGCAGAAGTACTCCAGTGATTGTTCAAGCACCAGAAGAACTGACAGCAGTGGATTACCAAATGATGAGAAGCTAGAAATTTTGAAAACAGGGGAATTAGAGGACCAGAACTTCAGCAGCAAAGTAGTACAGAGGGGGAAGGAGTTCTTTGACAGCAATGGGAACTTCCTGTACAGAATTTAAGTCAGGGCCTGGCTTGTGGAGATACCATGTGAAACACAGGTATACAAGTATATTTGGAGCTGCCAAGATTTCTGCATATGGATTGGCCACTTTGGAATAGAAGGAATTGATGAGCCCGGAATATGGATGGAAAGAGCCGCCTGGTTATTCAAGCTTCTTCTATCACTGCTCCCAGTTTAACCCCTTTGGATCTTCAGTATTCACCCTTGTTGCTTGACCTCTGTATGTTGAAAATCAGTATTTTATGTATTGATGTGAATTTCTATGATACTTGTAGTAATGTGTTTGAGAGGAAGTGAAAAGTTTGCCTTCTGACCTCATTTCCTTCTTGATCATTGAACACTAACAGTTTTTGAGCTGTTCAGTAAATTGGTTGTTTTGTTTTTCCTTATGTGCAAAAATAAAATGTAGCAGTCTGTTGCTTTGTGTCTCTGGAGTGACCCTTGGAGAGTGCTGCAATGCAAAAGGCAGAGGGGGGAAGGATCCCTTGTTAAACTTTGGGAGAAATAGGAGGAATTCCCAACAAAGGGCTCTATGCAAAACACCCTGCATACTGATGGAATTTATTTTTGTTTTTTAATTTTTAAAATTTTTTGGATATTGAGGATTTAACTCAGGGGCAGTTTACCACTGAGCTACATCACCAGGCCCCACTTTTTAAATTTTGAGACAGGGTTTTACTAGATTCCTTAGGGCCTTGCTAAGTTGCTGATGTTAGCCTTGAACTTGGAATTCTCCTGTTTTAGCCTCTGAGTCGCTGGTATTTCAGGCATTCACTACCACGCCAGGCTCAGTGATGGGTTTTGGAACTTAAAACGACATCTTTCAGTTGCTGGAGTTTTTTTGTTTTTTGTTTTTGTTTTTTTTAATAAAGAAATTTATTGGAGCTGGAGTGGTGGCTTGGCAGTTGTGGCACTTGCCTGGCATGCATGAGTGAATGAGTTCGAACCCCAGCACCCACATACACAATGAAGTCTTGGAGCAACGAAAGGCACATGAAAAACTAAATAAAAACTGTTTCTTTCTCTCACTATCCCTCTCTCTTTAAAAGAAAAAAAAAATTTATTTGTTGAACAATCAAACATTTTTTTTTAAAGAGAGGGATAATGAGAGAATCAATTTTTATTGAGTTTTTCACATGGCTTTTGTTGTTCTTACACTTAGTTGTGTACATGGTTGCTGGGGTTTGAACCCATGTACTTGTGCATGCTGGGCAAATGCTGTAACCACTGAGCCACCACTCCAGCCCCAATCAAACATTATTCTAAGGAAACAATATAATATATATATATATTTTCTGAAAATTAGATTTATCCCCTAGAGCCTCCCCATTACCCAGCCTTTCCGCCCCCCCCCATCCCAGTACATCTCTATGAATGCCTTAGGTTGTATGACACTACACGTTTTCAGGGTTTAAAACATGAGAATTGATCAATTTTCACAATGGCCAGGGTCTAGCTCCAGCCTCCACAGATGAGTGAAGACATTTGACCCTTGGTTCTCTGGGTTAGTTGCTGGAGTTTTGAAAGAAATTGGTGAGTGGGAGTTTGACAAGAAATGGAAAGCACACAAAGGCTTAAGAATCCCCAACATCAGGGCAGGGTGGCATCCATCTGTAATTCCAGGTGCTTGGGAGGCTGAGGCAGGAGAGTGCCAGGTTTGAGATCACCCTGGATAAACCTAATCTTGTCTTAAAAAGGCTGGGACATAGTTCAGAGGAAAAGCTCTTGACTTGTGCATGTGAGGCCCTGGGTCCAATCCCCAGTACTGAAAAATGATATCCCCATCATCTCTAGCCACATTCTAAGGCTTAACTAAATTGCATCTGATTTTATAGCTGACGCCTGATTTCTACAAAGGTGCCGTAAGTAGGCAAGGATAGTTAGTTGGCCCCCTTTCCAAATAAGGAACTGGACATTATGGCTGCTGCTAAATTGTTGTGTTGGGACTTGAACCCAGGTCAGTGTTAATCAAGGGCTTCTAAACTATCAGGAATATTCTATGATGTGGCATTGTTTCTGTTAATTTACTGCTTTTCATTTTTTTGGTGGTACTTTACCAGGTTGTGAGCACATGGGCTGCTCTACCACTGAGCTACACCCCCAGGTGCCCCCCCTTTTTTTTAAAGAGAGAGGGTAAGAAAATTTTATTTAGTTTTTCATGTGACCTTTTGTTGCTCCAACACTTCATTGTGTACATGGTGCTAGGGCAGGAACTCACGTCCTCATACATGCCAGGCAAGTGCCATAACCACTGAGCCACTGCTCCTTACTGCCACCAGGCCTTTAAAAAAATACATATATTACATATATATATATATTACATATATATATATTACATATATATATTACATATATATCTTATATATATATGTGTGTGTGTATATATATATATATTTTTTTTTTTTTTTGAGACAGGGACTTGGTAAGTTGCTGAGGTTGGCCTCAAACTTGCACTCCTGCTTCAGCCTCCTGGGTTGTTTGGATTATAGGTGTACCCCTGTGCCTGGCAGTTCACTGATTCTTTTCAAAATCTAATTAGAATGAGAAGTGCAAGCAACAACAGTCCAGTAACAGTTTTCAGCCATAACTTTTAACAGCTGACCTGCCAAAATTGGATACTCTAAATTTAAATATATGTAGATTGCTAAAACATATTTTAACTCTTGTCATTACCGGTTATTGGAATCTTGCTATTTCAAGCAAGATTTTTGTTGTGATCATACAATATTGATCACTATTAACTTCAGCATTTTGTTCATTGGTATAAATGACAAAGCCATTCAACATGCCAATCAAAGTTCTAGAATCCAGATAGTAATAACAGCTGTGGGCAGATATGATCCTTGCTCTTACTGTCCTGTCACAAATGCCCTGTTACTGGTAGTAAAGGCTTGTTGGTGTTTTTTGTTTGTTTGGTACTAGGGATTGAACCCAGGGGGTGTTTTACAATTGAGCTACATCCTCAGCCCATTTAATTTTTTACTTTGAGATGGGGTCATTAAATTACCAAGACAAACTTAATCCTTCTGTTTTAATCTCTCAAGTAGCTGAGATTATAAACGTATGGCACTGTGCCTGGCCCATGAGAATCTTTTGCTTTAGAGGTCTTAAGATGCTGTTTGAATATTGCAATTTGCATTTCTTTATCATTGATCTATGCCTACATTCTTGTTTATTTTGGTACCAGGGATTGGACCTAGGTGGGTGCAACCTCTGAACCACATCTCCAGCCTTTTTTTATTTTGAGACAAGGTGTTGCTAAGTTGCTTAGGGCCTCACTGAGTTGCTGAGGCTGGCTTTGAATTTGGGATCCTCCTGCCTCAGCCTGGAATTAGAGGTGTGCACCACTGCACCAAACTAGCCCTTTTTATTATGAGGCTGGGTCTTCCTGTACACAAGGCTTATAGTCTGCATCTCTTGGAAGTCATCTAACCACACCCTTTCCCCAGTGGTCTGTTGAAATCTATGAACTGTTCTAACAAACTTGGATGACTGTTTTTCATACACCTTATCCTCTGTACCCTTTTGCTCAATAAGCTGAAACTTTTTTTTTCCATTCTTGGAGCATGCCAATTTAGGATTTTGCTCTTATTTATTCTTTGCCACTAGATTCTTCTTGGCCATTAGGTCTCAAATCAGATGTCACCTTTTTTTTTTTTTAATTAGGGAGAGTGAGAGAAAGAGAATTTTATTTTTTTCATCTGGACTTTGTTTCTCCAACATTTAGTTGTGTTTATGATGCTGGGGTTTGAACCCAGGTCCTTGCACACTGCACATGGCAGGCAAGTGCTTCAACTGCTGAGCTACTGCTCCAGCCCCCAGGTGTCACTTTCTTAGGCTTCCTCCAATCATCCAATCTAAAGCAGCCCCTTTCACGTTCATTATCAGTGCCTAATTTTCCTCAGTGTCCGAGATTCTGTTATTACTATATTGTTATCACTCCTCTTCCCTCCACCCCCATTTGAATGTACACCGCATGAAGATAAGAGACCTGTGTGTTCATTGCTGTAGTCCTAGTCCCTCACATCTCAATATTGGTTGAGGGAATGAAGAAATGATTGGGGGACTTCTGAACTGTCAATGTATGATGGTGAAAAGCCTTGCCTTTTACCTTTACCAATTTACCCAGTGAGTTCACCCAAGGCACTTAAGTTTCTGACTTGTTCCTTCTCTAGCCTGGCAGTGTGTCTCAGATCCTAACTCCCTGGTTTTAATAAATCAGTTTCTTTTTCTTTCCCTTCCTTTTTTTTTTTTTTTTGTATTGGGGATTGAACCTAAGAGCACTTAACCACGACAACACCCCCAGCTGTTTCTATTTTTTATTTTGAGATAGAGCCTTACTAAGTTGCTTAGAGCCTCACTGAGTTGTGAAGGCTGGCTTTGAACTTGGATGCTTCCTGTCTCAGCCTCTGGAATTATAGGCATGTGCCACAATTTAGGAAACTCCACTTTCAGTGTTGTAAGAAATGGCCTCTGACCCCAGGCTGGGCTGTGGGATGAGGTATAATTCCAGTTCTGTGTTAACTGGGCTGGGGTCATGGGGACTCCATAGACACTTGTTCCTTGGTAGTTCTCTTACATTACACAATGAAGAACAAGGCCACACAAGGTGCAATGTGTCTGGTGGAAGAAACAACAGGTAACAAGGTTCTACCTGAGCTGGAGAGAAAGTGGCTGCAAGTGGGGTGGTTACAGCAACCTTGGGTTGATGGCAAACCACAACAAAAGAACTATTGTGGGCTGGTGATGTGGCTCAGTGGTAGAGCACTGTCTGACATGTCCATAGCACCACAAAAACAATTTTTGTCCCTGCACTCTACAGGATATACATTTAATTTGCTTTGAGGGGGAATGGAGGTGAAGTCTACCATCTTATGGCAGCCGGCAGTTCAGTGCAGCTGAGATTCATCTAAAGGGAATGTGGGGTAAAGAAGTTCAGCATAAAATATTAGATGAGCTCCTGATGACCAGAATGAGCACAAATTTTTCTAACAGAAAAGTAGAAAATTAAAATGCAATGAACCCTTTTACCCACTTTTTTTTTTTTGATGGTGAAGCTGGAGAATGAATCCATGGTTTCATTCTACTACTGAGATATATCACCAGCTCTCAATATCAGCTAATATTGTGATAGTGGTTTCTGTCTTTTGGCAGTCCTGGGATTGAATTCCAGGCCACTTTACTACTGGCTACATCCCAGACCTTTTGTTTTTTACTTTTGAGACTGGGTTGTTCTAAATTGCCAGGGCCTTGAATTTGTGTTCCTCTTGCCTCAGCCTGAGTTGCTGGGATTATAGGCATGGGAGAGTGAGAAAGAGAGAATCAATTTTATTTAGATTGCTCGAACACTTCATTGTGTATGTGGTGCTAAGGTTCCAACCTGGATCCTTGTACCAGGTTATGGGGCAAGCACCATAACCACTGAGCCACTGCTCCAGCCCCAATCCCTATGATATCTTAACGTCATCCCACTGATTCTATATATCCCACAAACTGGTCAATATTGTAATTTGATTAGGTTTGATTTTTGGCAGCATGTGATGGTCCATTATTTGTATATATCTCACCAGGAAATGAAATGATGATATGATTATTCAAAGTTACAGCCAATACCCACCTATAATTCCCCCCTATTTGGGAGACTGAGGCAGCAGGATCTCCAGTTAGGCAATTTACCAAATCCTTGTCAAAAATAAAAAATAAAAACAAAAATACTAAACGAACAACAAAAGAATCGGGGGATGTAGCTCAATGGTAACATGCCCCTGGGTTCAATATCCAGTACTCCCCTGCCCGACTGTTTTTTTTTCCAGAGAGTTTCAGGTATTGTTAGATTGGTCCATCCCTCATTCTCTGTCACAATTATTCCACATCCAGGGCCTCATGTATGCATGCTAGATAAGTGGCTCTACCACTGTGCTACTTCTCAAGACCCTGTCTCTCATAAGCCTTTTTGTCTTTTATAAACAAGATAGCTACAGATCACGACTATTGCCCTTGATAGTTTCCTCTTCCCAGTCGGTTCTCATCCCCAAAGAAACTCCCTTTCCTGAAAACATTTTCACCATAGATTAGTTTTTCCTGATATAGAACCTTATGTAAATAGAATCATAGAGTTGGTATTTGTCTTCTCTAACTTATTCAGTTTTTCTTGTATGACTATACCATATTTATGGATCCATTTACCCACAAAGGTCATTAAGGAGTCAAAACTCCAGCATTTGAAGGTCACAGCTGGCAGGGCTTGGCTTGATTGGACCCTAATGCATTCATCTTTCCTCCTCTCCACTGGGAGGCATCTCCACACATATAACCTACTACAGCCCTAAGTCATGGATGCCCATCTGAATGCTAAATTTGTGAAGAAGAATTGATTAAGAGCTGATATTCTAGAAATCCGTGTCCTCCAGACTCTCTCCTCATTGATTTTGCCCATTATACTAAGCTCTTGACTCTGAAGGCTGAGGCCGGAGGATCGCAAGTTCGAGCCCAGCTTGTGCAACTTAAGGAAACCTTATCTCAAAGTAAAATAAAAAGGGCTGGGACTGTAGCTCAAACACCCTTGAGTTCAATCCCCAGTACCAAAAAGAAAATGAAAAGAAGAAAAATTGAGGACGTCCCCAACCTTTACTTGAATGAGCCGGAAGAATTGGCTGCATCCTTAAAAATTGGTGGCTCAGTGGTTTCGGTGCTTGCCTGGCAAGCATGAGGACCTGGGTTCAAACCCTAGCACCATGTACACAACTAAGTGTTGGAGCAAGGAAGGCCATGTGAAAAACTAGATAAAGTTGTTTCTTTCTCTCTCACTATCCCTCTCTCGTTAAAAAAAAAAATTAAGTGTATAAGCACTTTATCTTAGGAACACGTCCCTCCAGCCAGGAAATGAAACCAGGAAGTTGACCTGTCTACCGCGTACATTTGACCCTTCTCGGGCGCCGTCACCTTCCCGGTGCGCTAAGCGCCAGGCATGCGAAAGGGACTTCCGGGAAGATAGGAAGTCACTTCTCTTGGGCAGTGCGGGTTTCTCGGCGTTCGCGGAGTCTCTCCGGATGCAGACGGGAATACTGCCGACGAATCGAGGAGATCCGGAAGGGACGGGTCTGGGACGGGTCGCCCCACGGGTCTGGGACAAGGCGCCCCCGAGACAGCAGCCATTCATTCTTCGAGTGCAGCTGAGGGGCGAGGGTCCCTAAGGGGGCTCTGCTCCAGGAGTCCCTGACTAGGCGAGCAGGATATCCACCCTCACCCTAAGCATCTCAGCGCGGAGGGCGTCCCCCTCCTACACCGGGGCACGGGGGACCGCTGCCATGGCTTTTCCACATCGACCGGATGCCCCTGAGCTGCCTGACTTTTCCATGCTGAAGAGACTGGCTCGAGACCAGCTCATCTATCTGCTGGAGCAGGTCAGTGCCTGTCACGCCTAGCACCTTTACTGCTTCCACAGTTCAACCCGGTTTAGCACTCGCAGGACGCGTACTTCTTCCTTGAGTCTCTCTGATCTTGTTCTTGGCCTTCGGTGGTGGCCCTGAAGCTTCTGAGGCATCCAAAATGGAGCAGACAGCGAGAAAACCCAAGAGTAGCATGAGCTGCTTGAGATCTGGCCAGAGAATTAATGGAAATCGGTTTTTGTTTTGTTTTCTCCCATGCAGTCAAGGAAGATTCTGTGTATGCCAGGGATCACTGGGGATGGATTTTTGTCATTAGACATCTTAGGCTGCAGTATGAGATGGGTGAAATAAGAATTACTACATACAGGGTATCAGGTGGTAAACGAGTAATATAGACTGCTTGAAGCGTTTGGAATAAGCAATCATATGTAACTGGGATGATCTAGGAGTTTTGGGGAGATGGGGTGTAAAGAATAAACATTTTCTTCGGAGAGCGCAGATTATCGTCCAAGTAGGATAATCTGGTAGGAGCAAAATTGAGGAATCAGGGAAGAGAAAAGCATGTCCAGAAGTTACACAGTAGATATTAGATATTAGGCAGGTACTGAAGACCCCCCCCCATTTGGGGCATGAACAAATCCTTGATGATGATTCTAATAGCAATGTGTGGGGTGGAGTAAACTGGCAACAAAATTAAGTTAAATTAAGTTAAGTAACCAAAGGTCAGACTGAAGTAATAAAGGCCCACACAAAGTTGGTGGCAGCAGGCAGCAAGAATGAGGAGGAAATGGATTTATAAGTCATGGTATAAGGGGCTGGAGCGGTGGCTCAGCAGTTTCGGCGCTTGCCCGGCAAGCACAAGGACCCGGGTTCAAACCCCAGCACCATGTACACAACTAAGTCTTAGAGCAACTAAGGCCATGTGAAAAACTAAATAAAGTTGTTTCTCCCTTTCTCTCTCTCTCTCACTGTCCCTCTCTCTTTAAAAAAAAAAAAAAGTCATGGTATAAGAAGACTCAATGCCTTATTGATTAGTTATAAATGAAAGGAGAAGTAAAGTTGAGGTTTTTAATCTGGGTTATTAGGAAAATAATGTTGCTACGATAATTGTAATTGGTTACTTGTTTATTTAGTTATTTGTTTAATATTTGTCTTCACCATTAGATTGGAAGGTCCTCAAGTACTAGCTTAGAGTTAAGTATATAAGATGTGTTTAATGAGTATTGGTTGTATGAATACTGAACGGAAATGAGAAAAACACAGTTTGGTGGGCGAAGTTGATTCTTTTAAATTTGGATGGGGTGAAGTTAGGAAGTGCAGCTTCTCTCTGGCAGATAGAAATGTGGAGTTGCATCTCCATCATGAGAGCTGGGATGAAGATGGAGACAGGAGAAAACGGGAATCCAGAACTGAATTTTATTTTGTTTTTGTATGCCCCACAATACTAGCACAGTGATTTACCCTCACTCATTGTTGAGTAAAAGACACTCAACAAATGTCTGAGGAATTGAAAAGACGTGCTAATTAAAGCCATTAGTTCAGGTGAGATCAACATGAAAGAACAGATGAGACCAAGGACAGAAACTTGTAAGTGGGGAGTAAGTGAGGAAGAGGAGCCTACAGGGTGACTCAACACAGAGTGGATCTCTGTGTGCTAATAATGTCCTCACCAAGCTAACTTCTGACTCACTTCTTGAGGATGGACACTCCTGTTCGGCTGAATTCATCAAAATCATCTTTGACTATCATTCCCCCTCACATTATACTGAACCATTGCTAAGTCCAGTGGCTAGTTCCTCACACATGACTCTTTTTGCAGTACAGGACTTTTCACATGTTAGGCAAGTACTCTAAAATTGAGCTACATTCCCAGCACATTTTATTTTATTTTGAGACAGGATCTTTCCAAGTTGTCCAGCTAACTTCAATCTTGAAATCCTTCTGCCTCAACCTCTTGATAGCTGGGATTACAGGCATGTGCCACCATATCCAGCTGTTCATGACTTTATTTACTTTTAAAGACAGAGTAAGAAAGAGGGAGAGAGAGAATCGATTTTATTTAGTTTTTCATGTGGCTTTTGTTGCTACAATACTTTGACACTTTATTGTGTAAGTGGTGCTGGGGTTCGAACCCATATCCTCGCACATGCGAGGCAAGCTCTATAACCTTCGAACCACTGCTCCAGCCCCATACATGACTTTTAAAATAATGGTCGTAAAATAATTCTTGCACATTACAGAAAATGTGGAAGATAAAGAAAAGTATAAAAAACTACTTATAATCCTACTATCAGATATAAGCAGTGTCAATATTGCTCATTTCTTCCAGGTATTTAAGAAATCTATATTAAAAATTCCTTGTAGCTCTTAACCTATTTTTTGTTCATGCCACCACCAGCTTAAAGTAGATCTTCATTGCCACGTGATTGGCTGCTTGGTCTGTGGTATTAAATTTCTAAATAGACTTTGACCTTGAAAACTCACATCTCCAATCCATTTTATCCATAGTTGCTAGATTTTTCTGATTAAAAATTTTAGCTGAGGGCTGGAGTGGTGGCTCAGTGGTGGAGTGCTTGCCTGGCATGCACAAGGACCTGGATTTAAAACCCAGCACCACATGTACAACTAAGTATTGGACAAAGTCCTGTTGAAAACATAAAATTGATTCTCTCTTACACTGTCTCCCTCTCTCCCTCTCTCTCTCTAAAGAAAAAAAATTCTAGTTGATTGGGATACTTCAGTGCACAAAAGCTTTTTGTTTTCCCTGATCCATAAAGGAGCATGTCTAAACTTCCTAATCTGTATTGGAAGCCCATTATGCTCAATTCTAGGCAATTGTTTCAGCGTTATTTTTCACCGTTCTCCTATATCAATATTTTTTTTAAGAGAAAGAGAGAAAGAATTTTATTTTTTCATCTAGTTTTTTGTTTTTCTACCACTTAGTTGTGTACATGGAGCTGGGGTTTGAACCTGGGACCTTATGCAGGCCAGGCAAGTACTCTACTACTGAGCCACTGCTCCAGCCCTATATCAAGATTTTTGAAGCTTGGTTCTGTGGACGTTTTGGGTTGGATAATTCTGTGTTATAGTACTGTCCCATATAAGCACTGTAGAATGCTTAGCAGCGTCTCTGTCTTTACCTGTGAGATGTCAGTATCATGCCTTTCTCGGAGGCAGGCAACCAAAATTGTGTCTGGACATTGCCAAATGTTCCTTCCGGGGCAGAATTGTCCCTGATTGTGTCTTCCATGTTCCTTATCAGCCCAACTGAATTGCTTGTTTTGCCTTTAACAGAGCATTCAGTTAATGCTCTGTCCCTGGCCTTTGCTGGCTTGACCTTTTTTGGGGGATGGTGGTGCTGGGAATGGAACCCAGAGGAACTTAACCACTGAGCCATATCCCCAGCCTATTTTTTTTATTTTGAGAGAAGGTCTTATTAAGTTGCTTAGGCTGGCTTTGAATTTGTGATCTTCCTGCCTCAGCCTCCTGAGCCCCTAGGATTACAGGTGTGCACCATCACACCTGGCCCAACTCCCTAACTGTTTGTCAAGACCTAGTTGAGGGCTAGAGAGTTGGCTCAGTGGTAGAGCACTTGGCTGGCATGTGTGAGGACCCAGGTTTGTACCCCAGCACCACATACACAACTAAGTGTCAGAAAAACAAAAACCAGATGAAAAAAAATAAAAATCGACCCTCTTTAAAAACAAAAACAAAAATCTAGTTGAGAGGAAACTTCCAATGACTTCCTCCTCCTTGTCACTAAGAGACCTCTCCTTTCTCAAACAGATGAGAGCCTCATCGTTGGGAGTGATGGTGCTGAAATCAGTTGACAGGGATTGTGGGGTGGGTGAATGAGAAACTGACAGTAAACACTGTCTTGGTTTTTTAAGTTCTTTGTTGAACATGTTTTATTTTTGTAATTAGAAGAACAATTTTACTTGCAAAGATATTTAGCAGTGGGGCTGGAGCGGTGGCTCAGCGGTTTCGGCGCTTGCCTGGCAAGCACGAGGACCCGGGTTCAAACCCCAGCATCACGTACACAACTGAGTGTTGGAGCAACTAAGGCCATGTGAAAAACTAAATAAAGTTGTTTCTCTTTCTCTGTCTCTCTCACTGTCCCTCTCTCTTTAAAAAAAAAAAAAAAGATATTTAGCAGTTAGTTGAGGGGATTGCAGGAATCAAGGTGGGGTTTTGTTGTATTGGGCTTTGTCAGTCAGGAGTCTAGAGGTTGTTGGGAGACAGAGTGGAGGAGGCGATGATGCAGACCAAGACCAATTGCCAGCAGGAAGGTTGAGTGACAAGCAGTTGACCTGAGAAAGAAGATAAAATATCTTTCCAGAATAGGTGATTTACAAAAAAATGTTACCTGGATACAGATAACAAATGAGATGATGAACTAGATGATGTCTAGTACCCTTCCAACTCAGAGATTCCCTGTTTCTATTAAATGGGTGGCAGATGAATTCTCAACTGAGGGGGCTTATGTGACCTATGAGTGACCTGACATACTATGTTTCCTTCAGCTTCCTGGAAAAAAGGATTTGTTTATTGAGGCAGATCTTATGAGCCCTTTGGATCGAATTGCCAATGTGTCCATCCTGAAGGTACGGTCCATTTTCCCAGGGAGGCTCTTTCCCCTCTCTCCTCATTATGCAGTTTTTCTTTTGATGCACAATACAAATTCCTAAAGACTGATTATCCTTACAGGGTGAATAAGGCTGATGCAGGGAAACTGATGGTGTTGTTTGTGTTGTTTTTGTATTTTCTGTTTTTGTTTTCCCCATTGACAATTTGAGGAAGGTTCAGGGGTATGGTTATCAGAGGAGTGGTTTGATTCCTAGAATTAGCATAAATAGGAAATCCTTAAGAAGTCTCCTGTCTTTGTATCATGCTTTCTGCTTTTCAGTCTTATGTTCATTGTCTTGTTGAATTCTTCCTGTAGCAACATGAAGTAGACAAGCTGTACAAAGTGGAGAACAAGCCCGCCCTCAGCTCCAGTGAACAGTGAGTGTCTACAAGAGTGTCTCACTTTTAAGTTGGGAAATCCACCACATGCAGTCGGTTGCCTATAATCCCAGCTACTTGGGTGACTGAGGCAGGAAGATTGCAAGTTTGAGACCAACCTCAGCAATTTAATGAGGCCCTAAGGACTTAGATCTTGTTTCAAAATAAAAAACATATTGAAAGGTCGGGGGTCCAGGCATGGCAGCGCACACCCGTAATTTCAGTGACTCTAGAGGCTGAGGCAGGAAGATTGTAAGTTTGAGGTCAGTAAATTAGTTAGGCCCTAAGCAACTTAGTGAGACTGTCTTAAAATAAAAAATAAAAAGCTAGGGATGTGGTTTACCGGTTAAGCACCACTAGGTTTAATCCCTTGTATTGAAAAAAGAAAAAGGAGTGGTTATGGCGCTTGCCTGGCATACGCAAGTACTCGAGTTCAAACCCCAGCACAACATACACAACAAAGTCTCGGAGGAACGGAAGTCATGTGAAAAACTAATGAAAATTGCTTCTCTCTTTCTCTGTTACAGTCACCTCTTTCTTTAAAAAAAAAAAGAAAGAAAGAAAAAGAAAAGAAAGAAAGGACTGGGGGATGTGTTGCCCAGTGGTTAAGTGACTCTGAATCAAAAAAAGGGGACATATTTGCCTTTGACCTGACCTTGGCCTTGTTCTGGCAATGTGGTGATTTTTTTTTGTTGTTGTTGTTTGTTTTTTTGTTTTTTTGACAACATGGTGTTTATGATATGGTTCACATCCCTGAACTTTTATAATTTCATGCCTAGATTATTGTTTAGCCTTTCATCAATTTGCTTAGGTTCCTGCCTTAGACTCTCCAGCTGCTGAGATTATAGGCGTGCACTACCACGCCTAGCCATGCCTGGTTTTTTGTTTCGCCTCTTAGTAAGCCCTCCTTTCTGCCATTTCTCCCACCCTGTCCTTTTCCCCTCTGTAATCCATATCAATATTTATACAGATTGATTCCTCTCCCAAAAATTGTTTTCCTGAACTCTTCAGAACCTTTCAGACTTGCCATTATTTACCATTTATAGTCCAAATTGTGCAACACTATTCCAAGGCTTTTATCAGTGTGGACTCACATGCTACCTGTCTAGCCTTGTTCCTCATGTGTCCTCTTCAAGCCTCTGTCGACACATGCTTCCAGATGTGCCCCCACTCTCTGCAAGTGCTTTCACCCTTCTTCTTTTTTTCCTTTACCCTTTTTGATCACCCTGTTTGCTTTTGCTTGAAATTCTCCCCTGACCTTACTGTTCTTGTAAAGAATACCCAAGTCCAGCCCACTCCTTATGAAGCTCTCTGTTGCCCTTCTAGTCCAGGGTGATTTTTTCCTGTTTTGGATTTCCATGGTGTACTACTTATTTGTTTTTAGTATTTCTCAAATGTAAGTGATATTCTCAAATGTAAGTGATATATACCCTCCTTTAGAAGAAAAATGCTGGATATATGGAGAATATTTCACTCAATAAACCCCAGTTTGAAAAACATTTCTTTTAGGGCTGAGCCTTGAACTCAGAGGCAAGTGCTTTGCCACTGAGCTAAATCTCCAACTCCTGTTTCTTTTCTTTTCTTTTTTTTTTTTTTTCTTTTGAGACAGAGTCTTTCTATGTTGCCTGGGCTGACCTTGAACTTGTGATCCTCCTGCCTCAACCTCCCAAATGTGATTACAGAGCTGTACCACTGTGCCCAGCTAAAAACATTATTTCCTATCGCTTTCTTGTATTATTTTTTAGCACTTGATTATTAATATTGATTATTAATATACTCTTTTCTTTAGCTGTTGGGTATAAGTTATTTTAGGGGCTGGAGTAGTGGCTCGGTGGTTGTGGCACTTGCCTGGCATGCAGGAGGACATGAGTTCAAACCCCAGCATCACATATACAATGAAGTGTTGGAACAACAAAAGCCACATGAAAAATCAAATAAAATTGATTCTTTCTCTCACTGTCCCTCTCTCTCTTTAAAAAAAAAAAATTTAAAAAGAGGATTTTCTGAGCCCACCATGGGGTCAACAGAGGCACCCTGTTCATCACAGTGTATCTGCTGTTCTGAGAGGTGTCTTCTGTGTTTGGTTCATGGTGGGCCAAGAGAACTGGCATCCCTTTGGTAGGATGAGATCTGTAAACCCTGATAAGAAGAGTTGGCATTGGCTCAGATTTTCTTTTCCTTTTTTTTTTTTTGGCAGTACTGGGGATCAAACCCAGGAGCACTCTGCCACCAAGCCACATCCCAAGCTCTTAAAAAAGAAATGTTTATTTTTTGAGCCAGGTGCAGTGGTGCACACTTGTAATCCCAAAAGCTTATTAAGCTGAGGTAGGAGGATCACAAGTTCAAAGCCAGCCTCAGCATCTTAGCAAGGCCCTAAGCAACGTAGTGAGACCCTGTCTTAGAATAAATAAAAAGGGCTGGGAATGTGGTTCAGTGGTTAAGCATCCCTGGGTTCAATCTCTGGTACCAAAAAAAATAGAAATAAATAAAAAAATGTTCATTTTGAGACAAGGTCTTGATAAATTCCCCAGGTTGGCCTGCAACTTGTGATCTTCCTACTTCAGTTTGCCATGTAACTGGGGTTATAGATGTGTGTCACTGTGCCCAGCTTACTCAGATTCTTCTAAACTGCTGTGACCAACCTCATGATTTTTCTTCACCATTTTTTTCTTCTTTTTCTCTTATAGATTGTGCTTTTTGGTCAGACCTCGCATCAAGAACATGCGCTATATTGCCAGTGAGTGTGCCATGGTCCTACGTGTAAATAAGTAGTAGGAAAGGGTAAGCAAGATTGAAGGGACTTGGCAGTGAGGACCCTTTAAGAAGAGACTTGGGGCTGGAGTAGTGGCTCAACGGTTGGAGCGCTTGCTTGGCATGTGTGAGGACCTGGATTCAAACCCAAAATCACAAATTCAACTAAGTGTTGGAGAAACAAAGGCCAGATGAAAAACTAAATAAAGTTGATTTTCACGTTCTCTTTCTCTCTGCCTCCCTCCCTCTTTCTCTCCTACTCCTTTTCTCCCTCTTCCTCTACTTTTCTCTCTCCCTCTCTTTAAAAAAAAAAAAAAAGGATAGACTTGTGAGTTGGCTATAGCACTTGTAGAGGATATCTGCTCCCTTGTTTTTGGTCTAACATGGCATGGCTTTCTGGGCTGCATTCCTTCTCTCTGTAGATCTTGTCAATGCTGATAAATTGGCTGGCCGAACTCGAAAATACAAAGTGATCTTCAGCCCTCAGAAGGTAAGTGTGGGTCATGGAATGAGAGGGATATGATGTCAAACAGGGTGAGGATTTGGTAAGGGCCCAGGTGATTGAACCAAATACACACCATTGTCTTTTCATTAATGTATCCATGATTGTTAAGCAGAGGGTCTATTATCAGACTGCCCCAAGGAAAATGTTGTGGAGTTGTGAGAGGTGGCCTCTACATAGATTTCTTTAAATGAAAAGCTTTATGTTTTTGAAATAGAACCTGCTATGTATCTCTGCTAACACAGATTTCTGTATAGTAATGGTCCATAGTGTTAATAGCTTCTATGTCACCTTCTCCCTGTATCCCTTTAACAATAAATACAATAAATCACCAGTTCTTCCACTCCCCATAGGTTCATCCAAGGTTTGTAGCTAGGCTGCCTCAGTTACTAGAATCACACTGTTTATTTGTGGCAGTACTAAGGATTGAACCCAGGGCCTCACACAAGCTAGGCAGGCATTCTGGCACTGAGCTACATCTCCATCCTTTATTTATATACATATATTTATATTTTTTTCTTTAAAGATTTTATTATCTAAAAAACTTTTTGTTTTTGGTACTGGGCATTGAACCTAGGGCACTTAACTGTGGAGTCACATCCCCAGCCTGTTTTTACTTTTTATTTTGAGACAGGGTCTCACTTAAGTTGCTTAGGGCCTTGTTAAGTTGCTGAGGCCTCCCAAGCCACTAGGATTACAGGCGTGTGCCATTGTGCCCAGCTCCTTTTCTATATTTTTATTTTGAAACCGGGTCTTGCCAAGTTGCCCACGTGTACTGGAACTTGTGGTCCTCTTGCCTTGGCCTCCTGAGTAGGTGATGTTACAGGTGCACACCACCATTCCCAACTTGCTTTTTTTTTTTTTTTCCCATACTGGGGATTGAACCCAGGGTTACTTAACCACTGAACTACATTTTTTAATTTTGAGACAGGGTCTTGCTAAGTTGCTGAGGCTGGCCACAAACTTTCTGTCCTCCTTGGCTCAGCCTCCTGAGTCACTGGGATTACAGGGATGTACCATTGTGTTCAGCTCACCTTTTCTTTTAAAAATTTTCTTTAAAATAATTGTACATAATAATCAGTTACAGTGGTGCATGCTGGTAGTCCCAGCTATTTGGGAAGCCATGGCAAGAGGATCACATGAGGGGGCTGGAGCAGTGGCTCAGTGGTAGAGTGCTTGCCTGGCATGCGTGAGGACATAGGTTTGAACCCAGCACCACATACAATTTTAAGTGTCAGAAAAACAAAACAAAACAAACAAAAAGATGAAAAATAAATAAAGTTGATTCTCTTTTTCTCTCTCACACACACACTCTTTCTTAAAAAATAAAAAAAGGATCACATGAGCCTAGGATCATGAGTTTGAAGTCAGCCTGAGCAACATAGTGAGACCTATCTCCAACAAAAGGGCTGGGAGTATGACCTGGTGATAGAACACTTGCTTAACAAGTATGAGGCCCTGGGTTCAATCCCCAGCATCACAAAAACCAAACAACAATAAGAGCAACAACAAAAAAGAAGAAAGACACAAAATCCTTTTCTTACGTAGGGAAGGAACCTTAGAGACCATCTTATTTTACTCCAACTTTGAGCAGCTGAGGGAACTGAGATCTAAATTCACAAGGTGAGTTAGCATAACCAGGCTGGGCCTCTTCAATAATTTTAGTATTTGAAGGTCCATCATAGTATTTCTGTTTCTTGATTCCACTGAGCTCCCCTCCCACCTGCATATCAGATAGGTGCCTTGGAGATGCAGCTTCAACCTCAGTGATTGGCATAAAGTTCCAGTCCTTTACGTTGCCAGCCGTAGGCCTATGAATCTCTACCAAGCAGTGTGTGCCACACTTAGAGCAGGTAGGAACTCAAGTTGAAAGGACAGGGATTTATTTCTTCCCAGTTTTTAAAGACAGTTTTAGAAAAAAATTGAAGCAGTAGCTAGGACTGAAGACTGGCAAGCCAGGCAGGCTGTCCGGGTGTGAATCTTCATTTTAGCATTTATTACCTGTGTGATGTTAAATAAGGTGCTTAACTCCTTTGCTCTTTTGTGTCTAAGTTTCTTAGCTGTCAAATGGAGTTGATAATAGTCTTTTTTTTTTTTTTGGTACTGGTGATATTAAACCTGGAGGAGCTTAATCATTGAGCCCTTTTCATTTTATTTATTTATTTTTTTTAATTTTATTTTTGGTACTAGGGATTGAATTTAGAGGTGCTTAACCACTGAGCCATATCCCCAGCTTCCCTTGCCCCTTATTTTATTTTATTTTTTTAGGGCTGAGGACCGAACTCAGGGCCTTGCGCATGCTAGGCAAGTGCTCTGCCACTGAGCTAAATCCCTAACCCCTTCCCCCTTATTTTAAAGAGAGAATCAATTTTATTTATTTTTTCATCTGGCCTTTGTTTTTCTCGGACACTTAATTGTGTATGTGGTGCTGGGGTTTGAAACTAGGCAAGTGCTCCAACTACTGAGCCACCACTGTAGCCCTGTCCAGCCCTTTTTTATTTTATTTTGAGACAAGGTCTTTCTAGATTGCTTAGGGCCTTAGTTGCTAAGGCTATCCTTGAGCTTGCAATCTTCCTCTCTCAGCCTCCCAAGTTCCTAGGATTACAGGTGTGTACCACCATGCCTGGCTTCTTTTTATTTTTTGTTTTGAAACAGTCTTGCTAAATTGCTTATGACCTCACTAAATTGGTGAGGTGGGCCTTAAATTTGCAATCCTCCTACCTCAGCCTCCCGAGTTGGTGGGTTACAAGTGTGCTCTGCCACACCCAGCTAGTACTTCTTTTAATTTAAATGAGATGACTTTCAGAAAATAAATAAAAAATCCAATGGAATCATAGTTTTATGTGGTTTTCTCATCATATAAGAGGAATAAGAAGAAAGAACCAGTGATCTTCCTTGAAGGTCACTGAAGATTGGTAGAGCAATCTTACAAATATTTACCCTGCCTACGAATACAAGAATATGTAGTATAACACTATTATCAGAGCAAGAAATTATTGAATAAGACAACCTATAAGAATCAAGAATCATAGATTACTTTTGAATATTATTAAAGGATCCATGGCAATAATTTGTAGTGTTTGGGTTCATATAAAACTCCCCCTGCCTTTTTTTTTTTTCCAAATTATACTTCATTTGTATTAATAGGGAATAGAACAAGTTAGTAATAGTTTCAAATAATTCTCCAAGCAGGCATGGTAGCACATACCCCTAACCCCAGCAGCTTGAGAGGCTGAGGCAGGAGGATGGCAGGCTTGAGGCTAGCCTTGGCACTCAAAATAAAAGATTATAAAGGACTGGGGCTAAGACTCAGTGATAGAGCACAACTGGTTCAATCCCCAGCACCACTATCAATTAAAAAATAGTCTCCAAATTGTGCAGAAAAAAAATTGTATTTTAATGAATATTCTCCATTTAACAACCTGTCATTTTTTTTTTTTTTTTGGTACTGAGAATTGAACTCAGGGGCGCTTAACCACTGAGCCCCAGCCCCAGCCTCCCCCTTTTTTTCTTTTTAAGAGGGAGAGGGAAAGGGAGAGAAAGAGAGAATCAGCTTTATTTATTTTTCCATCTGGCCTTTGTTTCTCTGACACTTTGTTGTGTGTGTGATTCTGGGGTTTGAACCTGGTTCCTCATGCATGCCAGGCAAGCACTCCAACCACTGAGCCACTGTTCTAGTCCCCCAACCCTTTTTTTTTTTTTTTTTTTAATTTTAATTTTAAATTTTTTATTTTAAGACGGTCTTGCTAAGTTGCTGAGGCTGGCTTTGAACTTGTGATCTTCCTACCTCAGCCTCATGAATCACTGGGATAACAGGCATGCAAACCTATCAGAATTTTTAACCTACTTTATATGTCTCCCTCAGTAGCTGTTGGGAGGGGGCCCCTCTGTCTTTCCTGAGTCTGTCTTTATTAATAATGAGGACAGGCAGATTTCAGACTGGGCTCTATAGTTCAGTGGTTAAGCACTAAAAAGTTAAAAGCAGCACTATAGATTTCAGCTTTACTGGCAGAAATGAATGAGAGATGAATAGGGTTTTTTTGTGTAACAGTGATAATAAAGAGCATGTAGTATGAATCTATACCTTATGGATCTATTATTAGGCTGAAGACAGAAGATACTTGTAAAACACTAAAAACAAAACCTAACGCGTGTTAGGTGTTTAATCTGCTTTAGCTATTTTTAGTGTCATCATTGTCAGATGTGAGTGCCCTCTGTATTCCTCCTAATTTTCTCTAAGTTTTTGTTCTTTACCTTCTTGTCTTACAGGTGGAAGAGACACTGGCTTTTTCTTTTCTGAGATCAGCTGAGATCTCACTACTTGCTGGCCATATCCATCCCTTCCTTTACCATTATCTTACTTCATCAGCTACTTTCTGGTTTCCCTGTCAATCCCTTGAAACATCC
>PVKS010027615.1:0-27333 GCA_004027875.1 Aplodontia rufa
ATCTCTGTTAACTTATCATACTACTGTGATTGAAAGCTGAATCCTAGGTGTCCTACTAGGGACCCCAAATTTGGATGAAGCTGCCTGGCTTCTCTGGTCTTAAATACCCCCAACTCGATTTTTATACTTCTTGAATGTTCTGTCAGATGTGGCAGGTCATCTCTGAAACTAATGAAAATCAGCCTACTAGGCATTAATGGAGTTATTGCCCTGGTCACTGCTGCCAGATCCAGAAAATATCTGCTCTGGCTGTCCCATTTAGAGCAAATCTCTGAAAACTTAAGGATAAGAAGGTTTATCAGTGCTGTTGACATCTCAAAAGTCCCCAATAATAGACTACTGCAATTCTTTGGAACCTAGGAAAAGCCCCTTAGAGTCTTAGGTATATTTGTATCCTCCTTTTCATACTCTATGCCAGGACAAGGGATGGTTAGCTCAGGTAATAAAGCAGAAGTTTGGAAATGAAAAACCAGCAGCCATTTGTTCTGTCCATTTTATGGTGGCTGCACTGTTGGTGTACACAGGAGGCTGAGATACTCATCAGGATCACATCTAAGACAGTCTTGAGGCATCTTTTAGCCTGGAATTTATTCTGAGAGGTGAGCTAAGCCTATCCTACCCACTGCTCATATTAGTCATGATAGGAACATGGTATTAGGTTGTCATGTTTAGGAAGCCTCTGTTCCACTCTACCCCTCCTATCCATAGGAGAAAACTTTATTAGGACCATGCTCTCTCTCTCTTCCTTTGTTTTGCTATCCATGTTGTTTGACTGCTTTTGTAATGACTACTTTTTCTTCCTTTTCCTCCTTCCCTCCCTCCCCCACCCATTTGGTGGTACTAGGACTTTGTGCATGGCAGGCAAGCATTCTAAGCACTGAGCTGCACCCCAGCCCTACCAGCTACTTTTAAATAATCTTTTTCTTTTTCTTTCTTTGTTTTTAAAGAGAGACAGTGAGAAAGAGAGGATTCATTGTAATTTTTTATTTTTCATGTGATGTTTGTTTTTCCTCCTCTTGGTTGTGTTTGTAGTGCTGGGGATAGAACCTGGGTCCTCGCACATGCCAGGCACGTGCTCTACCGCTGAGCACCACTCCAGCCTCTTAAATAATATTTACTAATTTTCACATCAGCACTGGAGTTGATGGAGAAACTTGAGATTATGAAGTTTACTTAAAGTCACAAGCTAATGCACTACTCCAATGAAGAACTAAAGTATTTCCCTCATCCCAGAAATACTTATGTACCCCTTTATAGTCAATACTATACTTCTCTACTGCTGCCCCAGGGGCAGTTACTGATCTGATTTTATCACTATACATCAGCCTTGACAATTTTAGAGCATCATGTAATCGTATGTATGTACTCTTTAGGGCTTATTTTTGTCTCCTTTGCTCATGAGAATAGCTATGAGATCCGAAGGAGTTTACTTAGAAATATGTGTTCCCTTGTACAAATTTACTGAGTTTCCAAAGTTATTGGTAAAAAAGTTGTTTATATATTCTCTTCTTAGTCTGGTATCTGTAGGATCTGTGGTTATATCTCATTTTTCATTCATGATGTGGGTTATTTTCCTTTTCTTTCCTATTGCTTTTGTTCTCCTCTTCTCTCTCTCCCCCTCTTCCTCCTCCTCCTTACAAGTCTTACAAGCATTTGCCAATTTTATTAATCTTTGTGAAGAGCCAACTTTTTGCTTTGTTTCTTCAGTAGTGTTATGGTATTTTCTAATTCCTTTTGTGACTTTTCTTATTATATAGAATGAAATGTTATTTTGATTGAAATGTATAATTTCCAAACATTTAGTGCTTTTCTGGATTTTTTTGTTACTTCATAATTTGAAATTTTGTTATGCTCAGAGATTATCTGTTGTAAGTCTTTGTCCTTTGAAATTAATGAGGTTTTGATTTTGTAGTTCATTTTATGGGATCTTTAGGTGTATACTTCAAGTGCACTTAAAAGAATGGGTATTTGCAGAGTCGGTACAAATGCCAGATCAAGTTGGTTGATAGCTTTTTCAGATCTTTTTTGTTTTGTTATGGGTCTTTTGGTTCCATTTATTACTGAGGGGTGATATAAAATATCCAAATATGATTGTGGATTTGTCTCCATATCAGTGTTCCTTTAGAGTGTCAGCTTTTTCTTCATGTATTTTAGAGCTCTGTTATTATATTTACTTTTAGAGTTGTTATATTTCCCTTTTAAATCAGCAAATTCGTTATTATGAAATGTCCCTCTTCATCTCTCCTACTAGTCCTTGTTGGAATGTCCACTTTGTCTAGTATTAATCCAGACACACTGGTTTTCTTGTGCTTATCATTTGCATGATAACTCTTTTTTTCCCCCATTCTTGTATTTTTCAGCCAATCTGTGGGTATGTATTTGAAATGTACCTCTTAAGGAAATCTGATCGTTTGTGACAACATGGGTAGATCTGGAGATTTATTATGTGAAGTGAAATTAGCCAGGCATAGAAAGAGAAGTACCATATGATCTCACTCATGTAGATTCTAAAAGCGTTGATGTCATAGACATTGAAATTGGAATGATGATTCCAGAGGCCAGGGAGAGTAGTGGAGAGAAAGGGGTAGGGAAAGATTGCTAAATAGATGCTAAGTTACAGTTAACTAAGAGCAAGAGGTACTTGTGTGCTGCTACACAGTAGACTAACTATGGAGAGCAATAATGTGCTGTATATTTCAAAGATCTAGAAGAAAGAATTTTGAAAATTTTCACCATAAAGAAATGATAAATGAGAAGGTAGATATGTTTAACCTGATTTGCACATTATGCAGTGTATGCATGTGTCAAAGTATTTCACATTATCCCAAGAATATATATAGCTTATGTTTTTATATATCAGTTAAAATTAATTCAGAAAAGAAAAAGGGAAATACATCTCTCATAGATGGCCTTTTAAAAAACTATTGTGATAATCTCTACTTTTTAATCAAAGCTTTTTGTCCATTTACATTCTGTGTAATTATTGATGTGGTAGTATTTAACCTGTCTTCTTACAATTTGTTTTCTAATTGTTTTGATCTCCTTTTTGTTCTTCTTGTCAACTTTTGGGTTCACCAAATATTTCATAACATTTTTTTTTAGTTCTTCTATTGAATTCTTTACTACAATCTCTTTATATTTTTGAAATGGTTGCTCTAGAAGTTAGAATTTGCGTTCTCAATTAAGCAGTCTGCTTAGAATTAACATTGTTCTACATTGCACTTATACCACAAATATAAGAACTTTCCTGTAGTTTTGTTTGTATCCATCTTCATTGATTCTTTGAATTATTTTAATTTTCTTCAAATATATTATAAACTCCTCATAACAGGGATACAATTTTAATAGTTAGATTTTTTAAAGGAAATTAAAAGGATAAAGAACTAAGCTGAGCTACCATTTCATATTTTCCCATGCAAGTATCATTTACATCTTTATTTCATTCTGTAGATGTCAGTTTACATCTTGTGGGCTAGGGATGTGGCTCAGGGGTAGAGTGCTTGCCTAGCAAGCATGAGGCTCTGGGTTCTGTCCCTAGCAGCACTACCCCAAAGTTTCCATCTTATATAATTCATTCTGGAGAACTTGTTGTGCAGGTTTGCTGGTGATGAATTCTTTCAGTTTGTATTCATCTTCATGGAGGTATCTTTATTTCACCCATGTATTTATAGGATAGTTTACTGGATATAGAAATCTGGATTAACAGCTTTATTTTTATTTTAATCTTCAAATATGTCACTCCATTTCTTGGAACTCCATTTCTTCTTGTTTTTCTATGTAACGTCACCTCTTACACTGACTACGGTCGATCAATATTTTCTCCTCTTTGTTTTTTACTAATTTCAGCATGATGTGCCTGAATATGGTTTTCTTTGTATTTTAGTCTGCTTAAGGTTTGCTGAGCTCTTGGATCTGTAGGTTAATGTTTTCCAACAATTTAAGGTATTATCAAAATTATTTTTCCAGATATATTTTCTGGCTCATTATGTCTTTCCTTTTAGAATCCCAAGTATGTTAAGCATTAGACTGCTTGATATTATTCCATAGGTTACAGAAGTCCTGTTAATTTTAATCACTCCCTTTTTCTTACAAGTTGGGTAATTTGCATGGATCTTTCTTCACATTCCTTGCCCTTTGTTTTGTATCTCCTTTGTTTTTAAGACCATCCAATGAAATTTATATCACTATACATTTTTAGCTTTAGGATTTCCATTTGATTTATTTTCTTTTATTTTATTTTTTTCTCCTGAGAGTCTCCAGTTTTTTTAAACTCACTGAGATCATGTTTTCCTCCAAATCTGAACAGATTTATATTCTCTGATTTGAAATCCTTATCTGCTATTTGTTCATATAGATTTTCTCAGGTTCTGTATCTGAAGCTACCAATTTTTCAGCACCTGAAAATATTTCATCCAGTTTTATAGTTATTTATAGTCAGAGGGCAAGTCTGGAAACATTCTATAATATCTGGAATTGTACATCACTTTTGTTTCCCCATTAACTTAAAATCAGAGTCTCAAAAGGAGAAAGGGGCCTATTTTTTACATTCATAACTTATTTAGTAATTTTGATAGTAGCCATTTTGATTATTGCAAAAAAACAATTCTGGAGAAGGAGTAGGTAGAGCTGTCCAACTGTGTTAGTCTGGGATGCATGTCATTTTAAGTAAAAACTTAGTTAACTGAGTTTTTTGCATTTTGGGTTACTGCTATGGTTTGAATGTACCTTTTAGAACGAATGTTGAAACTTAATCACCAGTAAAACTGTATTAAGAGATGGTACCTTTAAGAGGTGCTTGGGTCTACCCTCACAAGTGGATTAGTGCCATTTCTGCAGGAGTGGGTTAGTTGTTGGGAGAGTGGGTTAGTTGTACATTTGGCTCCATCTCTCCTCTCTGCCTCTCGTGTACTTGCCTGCCCTTCTGCCATATTATGATGTGATATGGAAACTCCTGTAACATGCCAGTAAATACCATGTTCTTAGATTTCCTAGTCTCCATAACTGTAAGCCAAATTAACTTTTATCATTTATGTTTTATCCAGTCTTTGTTAATATGTCACAAAAGCAGAAAACAAACTAGACAGTCAAATGGGTGACTAGTAGCCCCCTTTTGTTTTAATCTTATTTAGTAATTTTTCAGAATACTTTAGGGGAAGGAGCACATCATAGGAGTAAGAAGACCTGGGCTTTTGTACTGTCTTCCACATTTTGTAACTTCATGGAAAAAATTAGTATTTCTATCAATGGCCGGACACAGTGGCACATGCCTGTAATCCCAGCAGCTCTGGATGCTGAGTCAGAAGGACTGCAAGTTCAAAGTCAATATCAGCAACTTAGGCCCTAAGCAACTTAGTGAGTCCCTATCTCAAAATCAAAATTTAAAAAAAAAAAAAAAAAGCATTGGGGAAGTGGCTTGGTGGTTAAGTGCTCCTGGGTTCAATCCCTAGTACCCTAGTACAAAAAAAAAAATTTATCAATGAAATGAAGTCAGGTATGTGAATATATTATAAACTATAAGTACTTTATAAGTTATTGTATGTCAAAATTCCTACTAACCCATCCTAATTCACTAAGAAAGTAAAGATAATTAAATAATTTTTCTAGACTTTTGCAAGGCATTATTCAGAACAACACTTTTCAAAACCATTTGGTTCAACTATAGAAGATACATGATATTATGCTGAGTTTCTTTCTGTACTGACCCCGAAGCTTTCCATATTAGTAGGATTATTCAGTGAATATTAGGTATGAACTTACAAAAATGAGAAAGGTATAAAAAGAATCTGGTTGAGAATCACAATTACATGTGGTGCTATTAATTGTGTATTTATGGTACACTTCTCTGTCACGAGTACCTGTCACCTCTTAATCTTTGCACTTTGGAAGCTATAAAGCCACATCAACTCTTTGTACATTTAGTAAAATATCATTTAACTGTATATCAAGTAGCTAAAGTTATCTAGAACCAAGTCAGGAACCAGGAAAGAAATGAAAATATTTTTGAATAGATGAAAAATGTGTAATATAATCTATAATGCAAGAATAATAGCTAAAATCCTAAAGTGTTTATTATATACTAGGGCTTTTAAGGGCTTTATGCATGTTTGCAATTGATCTTCACAATAACCCTATAAGGAGCTTTCATATGAAAAATTAAAATCAGCTAAAAGGATCTTTTTTGCTGCTGTAGTACATGGTCATTATTGATAATTGGAAATTTCCAAGTACGTCTGTCTTGTTATATCATTTCCTTCCTTCCCTTAGCCATTTTTAAAGATTTAATAAAAGTAACATCCTCTGTCAAACCTCCCTTGGTCATCCAGAGGCAGAATTAATTAACTGACCATGCTGTTGTATTCCTAGGACAGTTGTAAATACCAGTAGCATTTGCCATTTAATTTTGCCATTAATTGTTTTATGTAGTTAGATTGTTTGCAAAAACTATGAAATTCCCTGAGGCCAAGGACCACATCTTATTTACCTTTATCCTGCTGTGATTACTGTCATTTCTGGCATCTTATAGGACCTAAGAAAATATATGAATGAAAGAGAGAAAAAAAGAGAGAGATAAGGAATAGTGAAATTGGAAAATCTAGGTGCATCTTTCCAGATATGCCACGGTCCTGTAAGGTTTGAACACATTAGAGAACAAACTTTAAAAAAAATAGACAAAAAATAGATAATTTATACTTATGACAAGGAAACTATATTTCCAAGGCATTCTTGGCAATGCAAGGCAGTGGTATGGTATATTAAATGTGTGTAAGAATTCAGAGGCAAGGAAGATCTAGGGGGAACTTTCTGCTTTGACTTTTTGGTCAAAGGGAAGTGAATGGATCTTTCATTTACCTTAGTGGAAATATAGTCAGAGAAACATAAAGGAAGAGGTAAGGTAGGAGTAAACAGTTTAAAGGGAATATAATCAGGGGAGCAAAATCAGAACCTAATTTTTTTTTCATCAAGCAATCCAAGGACAAGGTGATAGGAAGCAAGATAGGGAAACATGCTTACCGAAAAGAGAAGTCTAAAGCAGGTCAATCTACTGCTAAGAAATTTCTGCCCAGCAAATGCACACATTAAGAATAATGCCAGAATGTAGAGAAGTGGGTTTATCTTTCAGTAGCGGTGGACTGTTCACACACGTGCAACAGCTAACAAGTCCCGCTCTGAAGTTATTCTAGACCTTATCTTTGGAAATAATACAGGCATGATAAATAAGGTTGGAGTAGAAAAGCACTAAAGATGCAATCATAATGTCATCAGGTTTGAATTGCTGATGAAGATCTGTGGGAAGAGCACTAACACAAAAATATGGGGCTTGAATAAAGCAGACCTTGAAGGAATGCAAAATGAGTTTTGAGCTTGGCTAGAATTTTGCAGTGTATAGGAAATCAAAGAGACAAAAGTTGAACCAGGGGAGGGAATATTCGAAATTCAACCCAATAAGATCAAAGTAATGCAAAGACAATGAGATGAAACAGAAAAATAAGAGAAAATATAAAGGATGTCATTAAATGATACAATAAACGGGGGAAATAATGGGAAACTTGCTACTGCTGTAGGAAACCAGAATGCTAAAACTGTGTAGTGATTAATAGCAAATTAATATCTGAGATGTTTTGAAATGTAAATATGAATCAAATAGTAAATGACACTGCAAATTTATTTTTCTAAAGTTTGACATGAGTCACACTGAATCTTTTGTCTTAGACAGCAAATCTTTGTGTATTCAAGTAATATTGATCCAGATGGCATATCTAGACCCCTGTGGTGTTCCAGCCTGTTTTTTTTTTTAAATATAATCTTGCCTTTCATTTAAAAAGGTATTTAATTTATGAAAAGATGTGTCATAATTGAGGGTTCATTGTGGGAGAAAGCTTAGATATGCATATTGGATAGAGTTAAAGGATTTAAAGTATGACTTTATTTACAGTTCCTTAACTAGCCCTGGAAATTAAAACATTTATAGGGTAAAAACTAATTAACTTGCCATCTCATCCATGGAGAAAATTTAAATTCAGACCCCCAAGCAAAAATTTCAAAGTTTGCCCCTACCCATTCCCTTGCTTTCCTTTGTTGAATGCAAAATAAAGAGCTCTGGAAAGGAAAGAAGTTATCAATTTTCTGGCCTTCCCAGCAGTGCAGGAACTACTGACTGTGCATTTTGGTTTATGCCTATCACTTTAAGGAAAAGGTTAAGTATATGGAATACATTTAAACGTAAAGGGTTCCTTTGCTGCTGCTTCCTTTTTTTTTAAAGAGAGAGGGACAGTGAGAGAGAGAGAGATAAAGACAGAATCAATTTTTAATGAGTTTTTCACATGGCTTTCGTTGCTCCGACACTTAGTTGTGTACGTGGGTGCTGGGGTTTGAACCTGTGTACTCAAGCATGCCAGACAAGCGCGGATACTGCCGAGCTACCGCTCCAGCCCTCCTGTGCTTCTTGATGGCTGGGAAAAAAACAGAGAAGAGCAAAAGCTCGTAAGCTTAGTTTTTTATGTGGTGCATACTAGTCTGTGTTAAATTTTACTGCATGAAATTTTAAAACTGTAGTGCATCTCACTCCAGCATCACATCCCTGCCTCTTCTGGGCCTAACTTGCCTAGAGGAATTCACTGGCACCAACGCTAGCACATGTAAGACTCAGGAAGTACTTATTGGTAGATTTAGGTGTCAGCCATGTGTACAGGGGCAGCGACAGATGTACTTGTAAATAACATATAAAAATCAATTTTTAATAAGGCCATATTTTCCTATTAAACATGAAGGAATTTTCTTTCTAAGTGAAATTCTGTTTATGATATAAAGGTTGGACCTTGCTTATGTGTCTGAGATTTTGTTATGCATTTGTCTGTCATTCCTAACATTTAAATTTTGGATAGCTGTTCTTTACTAACTATGCTATGTAGTTAATATATATTCACAAACTTAAAATGCTGGGAAATTAGAATCTTTGAATGGATCTCAGTATGTTACATCAGGTAGATACTTGATATTCACATTCATTGAATGAATAAATGTATAAAGATAAATAAATGATATGAAGTTGGTAGTTTATACATTCTTTTCATAATAATCCCAAGAAGAAGGCTGAAGAAGTATCTTATCATCATCTTTTAGTTGAAAACCTGAAGCACAGAAATCAAAGACTAGACCAAGGCCACACAAGGCCTGAAGGACTCTTGACTCCAAGCTCTGTGATTTATTATCTCAATCCTGCTCTCTTCCCTGCAGTTGATCTGTAAAAAGGATATTACTGTAAACTCTGTTGAACATTTAGAGACACAGAAGCATTTCTAGAGTCCCTGGATGAGATTCTGTGTTGCCCTGTACTCTTCTACTTAGGACAAAAGGAGGGAGACAGAAGAGTGGCACAGTATTTGGAGAAAAAGTATAGTGGGTAGTGGACATGAAATCAATGTGCCAAGTTAAATATGGAAGCAAGCCCAGGACCTCACCACTGCTAAGTCCATAGTAAATAACTGTTGGAATGAAAGGAATGGTGCTTAGAGAAGAGGGATCTCTCTACTGTCTCTGCTGTTTTTTTGTTTGTTTGTTTGTTTTTTATGTTTACCTGCTCCACTGAGGGCCTTGTAATGATGTACCTAGAAAAGTAGCTGCCACTTGTGTTTTATGCTGATGCCCATCTTTATTTTCAGAATCTCTTACCCAGGGTCCTGATAGGACAGTTAGGGAGGGACTGTGAAAGTGGACCTTTCTCTTTTCTACCTGACGATGGGGCAGGAAAGATGTCAGAGCTATGGGCAATGTGAGACTAAAGGAAGAGTGGGTCTGATGGAAGGGTCTGGGAGAGTGGAAATGACAGAGGAGCAGTAAAGTATTAAGATGAGGGGAATAGAAACCTTCCAATAAAGAGTCGTGACAAGAAAGTAGATGTCTAGTATAGGAAAAGAAAAATCACTGCGATTATGATATTGTGTCCAAATACTTAAGAGAGGTTTCCTGAAAACGGAGGATTTTTCTCTATTACATCAAGGAGATAGGACTGGGACCAGCTTTTAGGAGGTAAGGAAAGATAGTCTTAGGCCTGGTTGTTTTGAGAAAGAATTTTTAAAGTCCAATTCATCCAGAAATTGAATTGGCCCCTTTAGGAGATAAAAGATGTTCTAAGCACTGGCTGAGTGACAATAGGATGGTGCTACTGTTAGATCCATGATACCCAGCAACCCACTGGAGATGCCTTTTGTTTCAGAGTCAGTGTGAGCCTCTGCTGTAGAAGAGAAAAACATTTTACATACATACAGACAGACACGCACCCATGCGTGCACACGTGCTCACACATGTACATGCTGTGTGTGAAATTATAGCACGGATCACAATTCAGTAATCCAGATCCCAAAATACAGATATAATGGGAAAAAAAGATGTATTAGATTTCTGGGGATTCTATAACAAGGTGCCACACACTGGGTGTCCTAGAGCAAGGAAAGTTTGTTTTCATGAACCCAAAGTCAAGGTGTGGGCAGTGCCCTGCTCCCTCTGAGTCCTGTAATGGAGAATCTCTCCTGTCTCTCCACCTTCTGGTGTTTGCTGGCCATACTTGATATCATTTGGTCTGTAGATACATTACCCCAATCTTTGCCTTATCACACGACCTCCATCTCTTATTATTAGTATTAGGATACTAATAATATATGGCTCACTTTACTCAGTGTGACCTCATCTTAATACTTAGATGTGCAATGACCCCATTTCAAAATAAGTCCTTTTCTGAGGTACTGGGGGTTGGGATTTTAACATACTTTGTGTGGCACTGTTCAACCCATAGCAGGAGAAATAGGTTTCTTGCTCTCTGATTCTATTTTCTATAAAGACCTAAAGAAGTTAGAGAAAAATATTTTGAATCAAACCAGCAAACTTGAATTTAGGTACAAAAGATTGATTTTTCCCTCTAAGCGATGTTGTATGGTTTTGTGGATTGGGGAAATCTAGTAGATATTAAATATTTTTATCTGCAAAAAGCATTTGGTAAGGTTCTCAATGGGAGATTAATGGCTAAAATAAAGAATGAGGCGTTAGGAGATAAATTTGCTTATGAGCAAGAGACAGAGACTAACGGTGGAAGGAAATACTTTTTAGATTGGAAAGGAGTGACATACAGCACAAGCCAGGAATCAGTTTTGGGACCTATGGGTTTTTCACTTTATTTTTATTGGACTTTGTAATAAAAATACAGATCTTCAAACAGCCCAAGACAGAGTGAATAATACTACAAGCATCAGTAATCAAAAGTTATTCTCTATCATAAAGTAAATGACTGATAATAAATACTGACACGAGACTACACAATGTACCATAATATTATAAAATGGAGTACGCGATTCTCCTGTGTTCTCTTTTCTTCTGCTTGGGTGAATATTTCTTTATTTGCTTTTTAAAAAATATTTGTAGGTTTCTAGTTTATTTTATATGCCAAATAAATGAAAAATATACTTTTTTAAATTTGGAAAGATATATTAACTGAAAAATTGGTTGAATCAAGACAAAGGTTATATTGCCATTGCTAGAATAAAGAACTGAGGGGCCTTGTGTGTTAAATTGCTCAGCAAGCTATTCAGTAAAAAGACTTAAGAAGTGAGGGGGCGTTCTTGAAATCATCAGCTTCTTCTGCAGTCATGACTTTAATGGAAGCATATACAAAAGCCATTGTTGGAATGATGAAGCTGCATATCTGAGGGAGTGAAATACAGCATGGGTTTTTTTGCTCTCCTTTTTAAATTTTAACATGGCTCTAAAAAGTCCATGAAATTCAGTGATTATATGTGTAATTTTTGTCTTCCTAGGAACTAGTTATGTGGGAAATATACTTTTCAAATTGGAAGTGAGCCAGCAACTCCACTTGTCGAAGTCACTAAAAAGTCTTTACAGATTCATCTGTGTTTCCCCATTATTTGCCAAAAGAAATACGACAATTAAACACTCAAAAAGCTAACTCACAGACGTTGAATTGCTTAGAAAAATCTAGGGGTTATGAACTATTAAAAAAGGTTCATTAATCTCAAACCTTTTATAGGTGAGAAAAATAAAGATTCAGAAAGATCAAATTTACAGGGAACTAAAATAAATAAACTAAAATAAGTACCTAAAGTCAAAGCACAATCTAGAACGAGGATCTCCATCTGGACTGCACATCAGTGTATTCTGAAGGCCTTCTTACATAAGCTGCTGGGAAAATCCAAGATCAACCGTCAGAGATTCTTGTTTTAGTTGGTCTTGAGTGGTGTTCAGGGAACTAGTATTTTTTAAACAATACTTTATAAAACTCCCCAGGTGCTTCTGTTGTGTGGGCAGGAATGAGAACATCTGGTCTAGAATCCAGATGTTCTCAATGTTCTGGCAGATGTTCTGGCAATAAGACAGAAGACTTTCTACTTATACTATTCATAGTTTAAAGAAACAGTTTCAGATTTGAGGGAAGCCTTAGGCACAGGCAGTCCACAATTAATAAACCAACTGTTCTAGTAGTTATTTATTCTATAAGTTTCTTGTTTGATATGCTGAACCTATATTCCTGGAGAAACAAGATGAAACACAAAAATTTGGTCTGTAGGCCAGGCGGGCATCAATAGTTCTGTAGGTCTTAGCCAACACAGGTAACAGCGCTTTCAAATTTTTAACTTAGGTCTCTAAGAATATTATCCCTCACTGCCATGAAAGCAGTACTAAAGGTTCTCCTTCCATCTTCAGACTGTTGCCCAATTCCAAGTTATATTGGCTAGTGGAATGAAAGAGGAGTGCAGAGGTAGTAAGGGCAGGAGTGAAGACTGAGGGATGTGGAGAGGGAAGACTAGTCAAGAGAAGGGCAGGGTTGCTGCCATACAAATCCCTGGGGATACTTCTTTCCCTTTAGGAGGCTCACCCATCAAGTATTAAATGAACACATTGTATTTTCCAGACATTGTTCTCAGACATTGTTGGAGAAGGATTACAAGAGAGAAAAGAATAAGTACAGTAGAGCCCCTGGCTTATAAAGAGTGGCATTATCTCTTAGTCTAATGAGGACATAAAACATGGAGTATATGTTGTTCCTTGATGTGAACGGAGGAACCATAGGAACACCTGTTTGCAAGCACTGCAGAGATACAGCTAACACTCTCTGGAGGTGCCATAGAAGAATTGGTGAAGCAGATGACACTGCATGAGAGTTGCTAGGTGCAGATGTAAAGGAAAACTTTTCAGAAGGAAGCCACTGGTTCTTTTCACAGAGATGTGCAAGAGCATGTTGTATTGAGAAAACTGCTCTGGTTGGGGTAGAGAATGGAAAACTGGCTGGGGAGGGTGGAGGACGAAGTGGGTAAGAAGGTTGGAGTGCAGTGCCTTCTAAGGGAAGGAGTTTTCTAATTTGGGAATGAAGAAAATTTTCAGCCTGGGGAAGCAGCTATAGACTGAATGAGTAATTCTTTCATCCATTTATTCATTCATTACAGTTACGGAATGTCTGTTGCATGTCAGACACCAGGAACGAAGAGTATTGTGACACCTTTTCTCTGGGCACTTTGTAGTAGTGCAACAAAGATTGGATTTTTGTCTTAGAGGCATACTTTGGGCAGGGTGTCAGCTAGAGATGGGAAACCCATGAGGAACCTGTGATCACCACCAGCTGCTGGGAGGGGAGCTGAGTGGAGGCAGTGCATTGGGAGGGAGAAGCTGTGGGACATGCTAGGGAGCTAACAGTACTTGAGTCAGGCAAGGGCTTGCACACCTAGAATCCCAGCTACTCAGGAGGCTGGGCAGGAGGATTGCAAGTTTGAGGTCAGCCTCAGCAACTTAGACCCTGTCTCTAAAAGGTTGGGCATGTAGATCAGTAATGGAACACCGCTGGGTTCAATTTCCAGTATTGCAAACTGCAAATAGATAGATGATAGATAGATAGACAGATAAAAATTACTTGGGAATGACTGCATGCTAAACAAGGGGACTAGTGGGCCACTAACTCATAATGGTGCCATTTGTCAGGATAGCAAGTTTAAGAGTAGCAAGTGTTTTTCCCCAGCCCAGTTACCAGAGCCTTTGCTTCACTTTAAAAGACCATCAGCTGTTTATTCTGTTCCCGGTTAATTGCAGAGTGCAGCACTGTCTCACCACTACTCTACTTTTATTTTCTTGTAACTAGGAAAAAAATATTAACATTTTTTAAGGAAATCTGATTAAGGCTGTGAAGGTGAAAGAGAGGCCATTTTTCTGTTTAGAAAGCATTAGCAAGACAAAGCATGCAAATAAAAATGAAGAACTTGTGCAGTCATTTTGGTGATTTAGGAGGAAAAAAGAATTCCTGCTTTTCCTTGAGTTATCATGATGGTGTTTTCCTTGCTGGTGACTTGAGAATGAGTGTAGTAGTATGCTTTTTGTGAAAAATTTATCACCAACTGGGGCATCGAAAGTAAGCTTCCTATGTTAAGAAGCTGCTAAATTGGGCAGGGACAACAGAGGAGGCACTGAATAGTCAATGAAATTGGAAAGAATTTTGATCACCCGTGTCACACAAAGCCAGCAAAAAGCTGTTTGTAGAATGTTAGCTGCTATCACACTGGTTTGATATTAACATCTAGTGAATAATTAAAATATGCCTGTTTATTTTTTAATAAAAAGAAAAAGCATATAAGTTACCTCAGATTGTAATGATACCTATAGTTGCATCCATCAGATGTTGAGGTTTTTGCTAGGATTATGGATTAGGTAACTTAGAGAATTTCAAAGCAGATGTTCTTTTGCTTCTCTCTCCATTCTTATTTTGCAGCAATCACTATTATGTCTTTCAAAATATAGAATGAAAATCCTTAAAACTGCTTTGAGGCATTTCCTTATGGTTGGTATTTCCTAAATTGAATGGTTATTAAATATATTTTTCTTCTGGAATTTTTTTGAAGTACATTTCTCATTTCATTTTCTCTCCATGAGCAGATACCCAGGCCTATCTGATACTGCTTCTTCCTGCCTCGCTTTTTAAAATCCAGACTCCCATGAGGTGATTAGATTCTTCCTTATAATTGAATTTACCTTTCCGTTAAACCCAGCCCTTTCCATTAACTGTTCTCATTTGGTTCCTTCAAGGCTACAGTGGGAAAGTTCAGTTTTTTATTCAAGACAGGTAACTAGAAAAGTGTATCTCAGACCAAGACCAGAAAGAGAGTCGTGTTCTGGAACAGGGAAGGGCGCAGTTGCTTGGAAGCCCTCGTCTGATGGTCTTGCGTCACGTGTTTCTTGCTTTTTGAGAGTGTCGGTGTTTTAGTAGCTCTAGTCAGGTGGCGTTCCAAACTCCAGCTTCTGAAAGACTTGACTGAACTCACGTTAGGTAGCATAACAGTGTTAGCAGGAAAGTCAGGGAAGTTGCAGTGGAGGAAGGGCAAGAATAGAGAAAGTGGCATTAGAAGAATATCACTGTTTTCCATCCCTAGTCAGAAACTGCTGGCACGATAAAGAGGAGGCATCTTGCTGGAGACTTTGTTGAAAGATCAGGTTCACAGGGAGCTTGGAAAGCAAACCCCAGTGTGGACTTTTCAGACAAAGTGTTGCTTTCCTCTTTGCCCCAAATAAAGCTGAATCGATTCAAACTTGAATAATGGTTACCAGGGACTTTGTAGCAGCCAGGTTATTCTTCAACTCTAACTTGTTTGCCAGATAAATCACAGCTATACGAAGAAATACCAGGCAGGACCCAGTGCATACAACCTTGAGTTAAATGTGGCTCTTTCACTGGGCCAGGAACTGGCAAAACCTTTGACAGAGAAATTGGAAATACTTCTGCTCCTCAAAGCTGCTGCATAGGATTTTCTTCCTTTTTTTCATCTCTCTCTCATATTTATTCAGAAAATAAAAGTTATATCCTGAAGGGTACCATGTTTCAGCAGACATTATGGAATGAACACTGCAGTCATGTTACATACCCCTCTCTCCACATGGTGGCCATGTTCTTGTGTGTGTGATGAGAACATTTAAGATCAACTCCTGTGCATGACGCGGTGTTCCTGGTTGTAGTTTCTGTGCTGTGAGGCTCCTGTTATCTCCTCAGTTAGGTGCCGCCTGCAGCCGCTCACTGTAGCACCGCCTCACTGTGGTCAGGGCAGCAGTGCTGTTCTTTCCCCTGCGACTGCTGCTCTCTGGTTTCCTGGCTGTGCCCGCCTTCCTCATTTCACCTCTTTTTCAGGTTCCTGTCTTGCCCCAGTCTGTGAAATGCCCTAGAGAGTTGAGTTTGGAGTTGTTCTGAAATAGAAGTGGCCCAACTTCAGCCTGGGAACTATCGAGGCCTACCTCATCCTCAAGCCCTGATCACCACAAACTGGGTGTCCTAAACAACACAAATTTATCATCTCACTGTTTGGGAGGCTGGAAGTCTGAAAGCAATGTGTGAGCAGAGTTAGCCCTTTCTGAGGGATGTGAGGGAGAATCTGGGCTGTGTTCCACAATTTCTCAGGGTTGTCACACCTTTGGCATTTCTTTGCTTGTAGAAATGTCGCTGTGACCTCTTCCTTCACATTCACGTGATCTCCTCATGCATATGTCTGTCTTTTCACATGGCTTCTTTTAATAAAGACACTGGTCATATTGGATTAGGGGTCTACCCTGCTCCCATGTGCTCCCATCTTAACTGACTTCAGCTGCAGCGACCCTGTTTTCACATAAGGTCACCTTCAGACGTGCTGGGGGTTAGGTCTGGCCTTATGAATATGGGGTGGATAATATCAACACATAACAAATGAGTTCAAAATGTCAAGAGCAAGTAAAGAATTTATACAGAATCCTTTTGCTCACATGCTTAAGGGAAGAGGGTTGTCTTAAGAATGATAGAAACTTCAAAAATGTATGTCTCTTATTATGGGCTGGATGCCAACTAAAAACAATATAATGTGGCTATGGAAATGGAAGTAGACTATGAGGTTGATAGAAGAAAAGCAGGTGAGTGTGGTAGTGGCAAAGGAAGCAAGAGTGACAAGACCTGGATTACAGCGAGAAGTGTTCCCAGCTATTTGTGCCCAAGAAGTCCCCAGCTTCCGTAACTCCATCTTGACATTCCTTGTCCAAATTTTAAATTCACCGGTACTAATAGTTAATGATCAGAACATCCTTAACCTGTTGGATAGGGGTGTGATGGGTTGTAGAGATGGACAGTGAGATGTGCCCTGGCCTTCCTGTGTCCCAGGAGAAAACTGTTATGCAGAATGCTTAGGAAGGCTAGTAGGATTATACAATGTATTAGGTTCACTAAGGGTAAAGCATACTGGCCCAGCTTGGGACTTAATTTTACTTTGCGAAATCTGGAGAAATACGTTTTAATTTCCAAACGTTAATTTATGAACTTTTGGAATATAATTCATTTCTAGATTGGAGACATGAATTATTAAACTGTTCAATTTAATAATTAAAGGTAGGAAATGTAATTGGTTTATCTGAGCGATCAACTATCAGTTTAATCTGAGTCTAAAACCGAGTATCCAAAATACAAATAGATACAGATGAAAAATAAGCGGCACATATAATTCCCCCAGACTACATAAGGCAAAGGAAACCTCTGCAGAAAGCAAATAAAGCACAATAATGAAAGCTTTAAACCATTCCCTAAACTTGGTCCCCCACCCAACCTTGTTTTTTCTTTAATTTATAAATCTAGAGTCATGCTTCCTGGAATCCTTAATAAAAGATTACTTGTAAATACTACAACTCTCATTTTTTCCTTAAAACAAGAATGCTGATGAGGCAAAGGGGAGCTCCCCCCTCCCAGTATTTTCTGATATAAAAAAGAAAAAGACTTTCCACTCTCTTCTGTAAAACCAGAGGTGTTTGCACATGAAGTTTTTGTACAATGACAAGTGACTCGATGGAGCTTTCCTTCTTTGTTCAGGCTCTTATTTTAAAAATTAAGGTGGATTATGTTTATTAATTTTTTAAGAATTAAAGAAAATTCTGTAACTTAAGATAATTTTGGGAGTGTCTAAAATCAATGTTAGGAACCCCTGGTTTATAAAGATCATCTGTGTATGTGTGTTTCTTAGTGAAGGAGGTTGGGGAATTTTCAATGACTTAATGGGATTCATGTACCTCCTTTAAGAATTAGAGTCTGAATAACTAGAAAAAGAAAAAACAGCAGCTGAGGGTTTGGTTTCTTGCCCTATAGAGTTCAAATTGTATTTTGCTAGAAGACAGTTTAGAAGTTTAAAAGATTAAGTTTTCTTCCTTTTCATGCAGTGTACTTCAAACATATTTTCATAGGCTCATCATCCCAGTGAGCTCAGCAGCTCATGCCCTGGGATGGTTTGGAGCACAGGAGAAGTGGGGTCAGAATTGAAAGGGAAGCTCTGAAGACCAACCAAGTGAAGAAAGACTGTATTTTGGTACTGTTTTCTGCTAAAACTGGGATTTCTGATTTGTGTTTCATTAAATGATATTTCAGTGAACACCTCCCTGACAAAGGGGTCTCGTGGTCATTAACTTAGAGGAAAACTGCGTGCTATAAACCTCTAAGCCATTGTGCACATGCATGTACAAAAAGAACTTGTAAGTCTACAAAAAGGAAATCTATATTTTTCTGTTTAAGTCCATCATATCAAACTTATTTTAAGTTTGGCAGACTTTTTCTCATGTATCAATATTGAACCAAACAACAGAACAAATACCTATTTACTAGTTCTGTCAGGTCCTGTAGACACCGAAGATTATGCTCTATGGGAGTTTAAATTAGAAAAAAAATTTTTTAAGAGAAAGGGACAGAGAATCGATTTTATTTAGTTTTTCATCTGGTTTTCATTGCTCCGACACTTAGTTGTTTTTGTGGTGCTGGGGTTTGAACCCAGGTACTTGTGCATGCCAGGCAAGCACTGCAACTGCTGAGACACTGCTCTAGACCTGGGAGTTTGAATTTTTAAACAGAAAAGATTATAATTAACATATAACTATAGGAGCATAAGTGTGGAGGCCTAATACCTTACAATTTTTTAAAACACTACTCCCTCATTCCTGTGGCTAGTATCTGAAATTCCACTGTTAGATCCTCATACTTTCGTTTAAGCCTGTTAAAATTTAAATCTATTTGAAGGAGGTAACATGTTCAGCAAATGTGTCAAGTTACCTGTGGAAAATCATTTGATAGATGAAGAGAACTAGATTTGAACTTTGTGAAAATATTTGATTAAAAAAAGTCTAACCAGGCTTGTATTGGCATGTACTTGTATTCCCAGCATCTCAGGAGGCTGAGGCAGGAGGTTTACAAGGTTGAAGCTAGCCTCAGCAATTTAGTGAGGCCCTAAGCAAACTTAGTGAGACCCTGACTCAAAATAAAATATATAAAAAAGGGCTGGGGATGTGGCTCAGTGGTTAAGTACTCCTAGGTTCAATCCCCAGTACCCCATCAAAAAAAATCCAATAAGGGATGAGACTAAGTTATAGTCACTTCCTTCTTCCCCCAATGAAAAGAAGTCAGGACCTTTGCAAGGGGCTTGTGCACACACACACAGACAAGAGGGTGGGGAGAAAATTGCAAATCAAGATACTTTGTATTCATGCTCTAAGTAAGTAGCTGAAAAAAGGAGAGCAGAAGAAATTCATTACAGATTTGTTTGGTTAAACTGACTGAAAATAGGACTAAAATTGGAAAAACAAGATCAGAACTTGACCCTTTAGCAGCCCTAATCTAGAGTGTGCTGGAACCACACCAGCCTTTGCCCACAATCTGCTCCTCTAGCTCCACCATCTAAAGATGGAAACCGCTGGTTATTCCTTCCTTTCGCACGTGCTGTGGATTCCATACCTGTTTGGCATCTGATGGGGCCTCCTGACTGTCCCCTCCTGGCCAACACTTTGTCCACATCTCCTAGCACATCTGAGTGTCCCACCCTCAACTTGGAGCATTGTCTGGTCAGGGACAGAAGTGTAAGCACACAGCCAGAACATAGTATTCATCCACAAATACCTCAGGCAGAACGGAAAAGGTCAAGGAAAAGTCATGGGAGCCAGGAAGTATGTAAGTCTGTATGCCATCAAGAATTTCTGGAGATTGCTTCTTGGGTTCTTCAACCTGAAAATATGTCCAGTTCCACTGATACTTCCAGACATTCTTAGCAAGAGGATTTCAGCCAAAGCCTGAAGTATATGTAATTATTTTTAAAGATATATCAGGTTATTTATAAAACTCTTAAAACAGTGCTTGCTTAGCCACCTGCAGTGGCACATGCCTGTAGTCCCAACAGTTTGGGAGACTGAGGCAGGAGGATTACAAATTCAGAGTCAGCCTCGGCAACTTGGTGAAGCCCTAAGCAACTAAGCAAGACCTTGTCTCAAAATTTTTAAAAAAGGGCTGGGGATGTGGCTCAGTTGTTCAATTCATGACACCCAAAACAAAACAAAAAATGTGCCTGACACCTACTAAGTGCTATATAAATGTTTATTAAAGAAAATAATTAAATAGCATTTTTTGTGCAAGTAAGCAGATGTGTCTGGAAATATAGTAATGTCCATTACAGATCTTATTCTTTATTAAAGCTTGCCTAGTACTGAATTCATTTGGATTTTGTAAGTGTTTATTCTTTCAATAGGACACTGTGTTAGCTATTAGTGTCATGACTATGGTAGTCACAGCCTTCAGAGAGTGTTGTCACTGGGGCGGGGGCAAGGGGCAGGTGCAAAGAGAAATTGCTCAGGTCACTCAGGCCCTGTACTTCTCTATTGCACTTATTTCTTCCTCCATCCCTTGCCTCTGTTGGGGCTCCTTATGTTCTTCTTGCAATGATAACAGTTCTTTTGTCTCTCTGTTTCTTCAACAATTTGTTCACACAGCTCTCTTTACAGATGGTGGTTCTCCAGTAGAAATCTGCTTGCTGCTTCATGGCTTCTAACTTTTAGCCATTCCTGTAGTTCCTGAAAGCTTTCTCAAATCCTCTTTCTCCAGCTTTCCTCTTCCACACTTCATGCAGCTGGATTTGACTCCTGTCTGATTCACCAGTATAGGTGGAGTGGGCCGTTAGGGCCTGGACAGGCACAGCTGTGGCTTGTGGGGGCACTGCCATTAGAAATTAACAGGTGTAGGGTACCACTGTATTTCTAGGTTAGTAGAATGAAAGTAAACAGTTCAGGGTCTGTGTCACTTAGGATTGAGTGTAGCTGCTGTAACAGACTTGACAGCGGTGGCTTAAATAACTAACTAGGTTTTCCCCTGGGAGTATAATAAATCTTAAGATGTGGGCAGTCCCTGCTCTTGGTTCCTCACTAGTGTCAGAATTGGTACCTTTTTATCCTCTTGGTGTTTTCCTCATGGTACTAAGATGGCTGTCACAGCCCCAGCCCTTGTTTATGTTCGAGATGGGGAGAAAGCAATGGCAATGCCATTTTACATTGAAAAAAACAGTTGAATTGGGACAGGTAGGATTTTGATGGGGAGAGAAGGGATGCAGGGTACGAAATTGGTAGGGCAGAGGGTATTTTTGCAAAACAATAATTAGGCTGGTTTAGAAGACAGATAGATTATAGATTATATAGATTAAAGAAGCCTGGATTCAAATACCATCGATAAAACCAATATGCTGTAGTTTCACAGGAGCCCTTCAATCTCTAAGAAACCTGGCTTCTTCTTTTCTTCGTTCTCTCATTGTGGTCAATGGAGGCGGTAAGCGTACCTGCCTTGTGGGGTTCTGTGAAGATGAGGGTAGATATGTGACGTGTGTGGGTGGAGCCAAGCATGGAGCAGATGTCAGAAAGAAAAGAGACTTCTTTGCTGCTACCATCACTACTAGCACTGCTGTTGCCTTCCTCTGTCCTTGTGGCCATCATCATCAGAATAACTAGTCTAAGATGCTGTCGTGAGCAGCAGAGCCAAGCAATGGAAAGATTAAGCTCAGATCCTGGCCAGTGGGAATCCTAGGGTCCTGTTCTTTAAGCAGCTGAAACTTTTGTGAAGAAAAGCCACTGTCAACCAATGAGATCCAGCCTTCTTACTCTACAACACTTTTTAAACATTTTTGTGGTCTTCAGTTTCCATGTATTCAGGATGAAAACTAGGCCAAGTCAACCCAGAAAGGCTTTTTCTCAAGAGTAAACTTAGGACGTTTGTGAGAGAAGTCCAAACCAGTGAGCCTCTGGTGTATGCTGGCGCTGTCAGCTGTCTCCCCCCCAGCTTTCCAAATGCCTCTTCACTTTGTAGGTTTTCTTTCTCAATCTCATTTCCCATTTTGGTAATAAACTTAACAGCTGAAATGTTTTCTTCACCAGCTTTTATATTTTTGGTTATCTATGCATTCACTTTGGATTTTGACATTTAATAACTCCTAAAGTACATGGGAGAAATTGCATCTTATGACGTAGGACCCTAACATGTATTTCAAGGCAAGGAAGTAAATGCCACAAAAGCAATTACACAGGGAGTATTAAAAACATTCAAAATGCATTGAAAAGTTAAAATGCAGATTCTAAAGGAAGGTTGATTAAAAAAACCTCACAGTAAACATGCTAAGAAACTAGCCTGTTTTCTGTTAGGGGGAAGTCTCCTAAACGTATATGACCTTTTTTTTAAGAGAGACAATTTTATTTAGTTTTTCATGTGGCTTTTGTGGCTCTGACACTTTGTTGCTGGGTTTGAACTTGCATCCTCACACATACCAGGCAAGCGCCGTAACCGCTGAGCCCCTGTTCCAGCCCCCAATATGGCCTTTTAATCAAACCTGTTAGTTTTGTAACAGGAAGTTGTCAGAGACAGATAAAATCTTTCTATGAAGTATGTAGTGTAAGTTATTTACCTGAAATATAGTGATTATTATATGGTTGTGTATTGTTTCTATTTAATAAGAGTTTTAGAAAAGAGTTTCCATCTGCTTTGATGGAAATATAAGAATATAAGAATGAGCCTATATATTCATGGGCCAGACAGTGCCTTAAAAAAAAAAAAATCAGGTGCCATCCAGGAACACCCTCAGTGACTTCTAGTTAACATGCAAAGTAGATGCTGCTTGCAGCCTGTTCATTATTAACTCATGACTGTCGCAGCAGGTCAGGACCTTTCTTCTGCCCACACCTTCCTGCCTCTTTCCTCCTCACCTTCTTCCTCCCTCAGCTTGCCTCATGTGTCTCCAGGGATTTGTGACTGATTTCATCCCAGCGATACACAACACGACCTGGTAGAAGTTGGTGGCTTTTTTCTGACTGTACCTAATTCCCAGAGGAGGTTTTCTGGGCTCTGTAGCTTTCTTCTTTGCCAGCACAAACCTCTTTTGTTGAGGAATCAAGGTCCCTTGTGGTAGCTGAGGGAAAATGAAGAAAGATAAAAATGAAGACGTGACTAGTTGAAAAGTAAGGACAGAACTTTAACTAGAAAATTGTTTGTGAACAGAGGTAAGAGGCAGCATTGTCTCTGTAAGTGGTTGGTAAGTGGGGACTGCAGTAGCCCAGATGGCCAACAGGAGAGCCCCACGTGGTGAGTGCTTTCCACTCGGAGCCTTTCAAGGTCCACAGTCTGTAGGTCTGCTAACGGGAAACATAGGAGTTCTCCAGGTACAGCAAAACAATCACCTTGAGATAAAACTCCCTGCAGAAAAAATTAACACAGCTCCTTTTATGAAAGGACCAGGTCACTGTGAAAAGTAACTCTACATACTTATTGGTTGTTGAGAAAAAAAGATTTATGATGACATTGAGGTATGATAATCTCCAATATGTTCTGCATTGTTTTTAAAAGCTTTGTGTTTAAAATTCAGAGCACTTTCTAATCCTGATAAAGTAGCCTAATTTTCTAGCTTGCTTTGTTCAGTAAAATGTATTTCTAAATCCATTTTAAGCAGCTATTTCTTCAATTTGAGTAATTTTCTCTCAAGTTAATAGATTCCACACAAGCATACCTGACTTTTAATGTTAATGTATACTATATATTCCAAACTTGCTAGTGACAATAGAAGGCACAATCAAAATGAAATTTAGTTGTTTAAAGCATATCTTGCTTGTTATTTTGTTAAAATGTTTCTTCATTTTACCCTTCTTTGCCAAAGTGTAGTGATATCAAATCATATCTTAATTTGTATTGAGGTTCCATCTCCTTTTCTCATCACAAAAGTGAATGAAAAAAGAATGTGTCATATATGATTGTGTCAATTTTAAGATGAGGTGACTTTAAAACTACCCTATCCATAGAGGACATTTGCCTAGCAGCACAAATCCCTGCATCTGTAAGTTCAGCTATAGGGGTGGCCAAAAAGGAAAAGCATTTTTAATTTTGAGGCAGCATTTGATATCAGTAATTTGATTTGCAGACAGATTATTTTGTATCATATTGAGTCTGAAACACTTTAATGTTTTATCCAGACATTTATACCTGTATAATGCCAGTGCCTGTGGTGGGTATTTCTGGCTTTTTGACATTTTCTTTTGATCATGAGAGGACTAGTTTAATTGCGATGAATCTTGTTTTTTTGTTTTGTTTTGTTTTTTCCCTTTTTAGCAGTGCCACTAGCTCTCTAAAATCAGAGAGTAATGTGGTGGACATGAAAAAGGATTTTTCCTCATTTAAGTGGTCAGGAAAATATGTAGTTTATAAAATCAGGTCAGTGCCACCTCTAATGGGGTAGAATCCCATGAAGAACAGCCAGTGTGTACTCTGTTGGGTCCCCAGTTTTTAGAAGAGTACAAGCACCTACTAGGTGCTCAGTAAATATTAGAATGGACGTTGAAGGGTTGGGAAAGAGTAGTTGGGTTCAGCACAGAGATGTGAGCACATATCATGCCCACTCCTGAGTTTATAAGTGTAGGTTTAGAGTTACCCGTACGAGTCTAAAAACAGAAAGCAGGACCTGTTCCAGAACAGAATTCAGGGGCCAGCCAGCTGGGCATTTTTCCAGGGTGCTAATCTGTAAGAGGCATTGAAACTACTGAAAACGTTCAAGGCAGAGAAAATATATTTATTCGAATTCCTCTACTGTGTGAATTGGGGTTAGATACAGACATTCTAAGGATGTGCTCACATGTTCCCTGAACAGATACTCTCTGTTTTATCTGGGGGGTAGATTGAGTCGTTATAGAACTTTTGTTTTGCTTAGTGAAATATTCAAATTTGGGTCAGAGCAGAATGGTTTGGGCTAGAGAGAATAGCCAGGGGCTGTTACTGGCATTGTCTTCTTATTCTTATCCTACTAAATGGCTTCTTATTCTACTGTATGTCCATTTTTTCTTAAATAAATTTTAAATCAACATTTAAAAACTATTGGCCAAAGAGGATATGTGATCATTAGCCTATGCAGATTGATTTCATATTTCGGTGTCTCATTGAAGCCCTAGACCAGTACTGATAGAGATATGCAGTTTCGTTTTATTAGTAGTTACATTAATCAATTTAAAATAAACAGGTGAAATTGTAATTATATATTTTATTTCACACAATAAATCTGTAATCTATCATTTCATGTAATTGATTTAAAAATTATTGAGATATTTTATAATATACTTTGTGTACTAAATGTCCTAAGTCCTGTGTGTATTTCATAATACAACAAACACATCTTAGATTGGTCTTGACCACGTTTCAGGTGCTCACTAGCCCTAAATGATATGTGACCTCTCTGTGAAACAGTGTAGCTCTTCAACTACAGAGCAGAGCCAAGTACTGACTCCCAGCTGGCACCACTGTGTGCTTCTGAAAAACCCTTTATCGAGAGTTCTCTCTTTTTGGCCAGCAAGAGGTTCCCAATGTTGATATTACTCTTTAAAAGTTTTTTTTTCAGGAACAATAATTACAAATGTGTTGAAGTATCTTTCTTTAAAAGTACTTCTTTAGTAGTTTAATGCTTGAATATGAATCCTGTTCATTCAGCTAAACTCATCTACTGAGTAAACATCATTTGTAGACAACCATATCTGTTTAAGTCAATGATGGGCTTCATTTGGATGATTAGAGGAAGCCTGGATTATGGATGTCATAAATGGGAGCTAAGAGGAAACTACTTATAGAAAAGATTAGAAACAACCTTCAAATCCAAGTTCAGGAAAAGGGTAAAGGTACAGATGATTATGTGCACTTACCATTTGTCAGATGGTTGGTCATTTTACTCACATTTCATTCTACTAGGTAGTTTTTCTTTGTCTCCTTTCTCACTCATGGACATGTTCCCGCCCCCTTTTTTTAATTGAGATATAATTCATATACCATAAAGTTAATCCTTTAAAGTGTGTATTACACTTGTTATGGTTTGGATGAAAGGTATCCCCCAAAAGCTGGTATGAGACAATCCAGGAAGGCTGAAGTGAAATAATCGGGTTATAAGAGCCTTAACTCAACCAGTGAGTTAATCCCCTAATAGGGATTACTGGCACCTGTAGGTTGGAAGAGCGAGCCTGGAGGAGGTGGGCCATTTGGGGCGGGTCTTTGGGGTGTATATTTTATATCTGGCATAGAGCTTCTCTCTCTGCTCCCTGAAGACACACCTTCTGCCATGATGTTCAGCCTCGCCTGCAGCCCCAAGGAATGGAGCTGGCCTTCTGTGGGTGTTTGTCCAAGACCTCTGAAACCATGAGCCCCTAAATAAACTTTTCCTCTTAAAATTGTTCTTGTTGGATCCCTTAGTGACAGCAACAGACTGTCTTTTTAGCAACAGCTGACTAAAAGAACACTTCAAGGAGTGTTTAAGCATATTCACAAAGTCCTGTAGCCATCACCACTATCTAATTTCAGGGCCCTTTGTTTTGATTACAGTTCTGTAGGGCTCACTTGCCCCTAATTCTTCTTTGGCAGCCTGTTCAGAAGAATACAAGGTGGAAGTGAGGAAAAACTAAGAAGGGCAGCAACTTTTCAGAGCCCATATTTGGACTATAAACTATAGATTTTTGCAAATATTTTCGTGACAACTAATACATATTAAAAAATTGAGAAGGCACAGAGTTTACATTCTTTGAAATGGCCACATCTTTACTTTTCTTGAGGGGAAGGCAGCTATAAAGAATGTGATTATCAAGAGCCAATCTTACCCTTGGGGTATTAGAGGTATTTTCTCACTCTAAAATTCCAGTTGTTTTCCGATTGCCATTCTGCTTGAACATGGCTTACTGAGTAATTGTGATGCGGTGTTGCCCTGCTCCCATGATGGACTGGACCCACAGAGAAGTATTTCCATAGCTCATTATTCAGATTGAAGGAAAGAACTGGGGAGGGCAGATGAGTTTTATTTTATTTTTATTTCTTTCTTATGCCTTTCTTCTTTCTCTCTCAGAAAATATTTCCACCATTTCTCACATTGGTAGCTCTTATCCCTGGACCCAGTAAGCATACCTTTGTAGAGTAATCTGCTCCAGATGGAGTTCAGTGCCCTGTTGGTACTTCCATCCGATCTTTTGGCTTCCTGCCTTACTCTGGGACTG
>PVKS010027616.1:0-27325 GCA_004027875.1 Aplodontia rufa
TCTCTAACCTAAACAACTCTATAAATTAACTGGACTTAACAGACATTTACAGAATATTCCATCTGAAATTGACTGAGTTTACCTTCTTCTCAGCAGCTCACAGATGCTTCTCCAAAATAGACCACATCCTAGTCCACAAAGCTAACCTTAACAAATATAAAGAGTTGATATAGTCCCATGTATCCTGTCAGACTGCAATAGTATGGTCTTAGCAATTAACAGCAAAAAAAACAACAGAAACTACTCAAATACTTGGAAATTGAATAATACCCTCTTAAACAAAGAATGGATAAAAGGGGTAATGAGAACAGAGATCAGAAAATTCTTGGAAAAAAAAGAGAAAGATGAAACGATGTATTGAAATCTCTGGGATAGTATGAAAGCATTCTTAAGAGGTAAATTTATAGCACTGAGTGCCTTCATCAAAAATCAGGAGAGTCTAAATAAATAGACTTATGCTCCAACTCAAATCCCTACAAAAAGAGAAACAATCTACTCCCAAACTAATAGAAGACAGGAAATAATGAAGATCAGAGCTGAAATCAATGAAACTGAGAACAAAAAACCAATACAAATTATCAACAAAACAAAGAGTTGGTTCTTTGAAAAACGAAATAAGATTGATAGACCCCTTGTCAACCTCACGAAAATGAAGAATGAAGTGAAGCAAATCAACAAAATCAAAGACGAAAACAGAGATATCACCACTAACTTAACCAAAGTCCAGAAGATTATCAGGACTTATTTTGAAAAATTTTACTCTGCCATGTTTGATAACTTGGAAGAAATGGATAAATATCTTGCCACATATGACATTCCCATATTAACATGGGAGGCCATTGAAATTCTAAACTAACCAATCTGAGTTAGCAAAATCAAAACAGCAATCAAAGGCCTTCCAAAAAAGAAAGGCCCAGGACTTGATGGATTCACAGTAGAATTCTACCAGATCTTTACAGCAGAATTAACACCCATCCTCTCCTAGATTTTCCATGAATTTTAAAGGGTGGAACTCTCCCAGACATTTTCTATGAAGCAAATATAACCCTGATACCAAAACCCAACAATGATGCATCAAGAAAACTACAGAGCAATTTCCCTGGTGAACATAAATGCAAAAGTCCTTAATGAAATTCTAGCTATTTAGATCCAAAAATGCATCAAAAAGATAATACATCATGATCAAGTGGGCTTCATTCCAGGAAAACAGGGCTGGTTCAAATATGGAAATCAATAAATATAATTCACTACTTAAACAGAATTGAAAATAAAAATCATATAATAATCTCAATGGACACAGAAAAGACCTTTGGTAAAATTCAGCAACCCATTTATGCTCAAAACTCTGGAGAACCTAGGATTCAAAAGAAATACTTCAGTTTTGTAAGAGCCATTTACAACAGACCCATAGCCAACATTATGCTTAATGGAGAAAGACTGAAAACATTTCCACTGAATTCAAGAACAAGACAAGGATGTCCACTTTCACCACTCTTATTCAATACTGTCCTTGAAACCCTAGCCAGAGCTATCCGACAGGAGAAGGAAATCAAAGGAATTCGAATAGGGAAAGAGGAAATCAAGGTGTCTCTATTTGTCAATGACATGATTATATACCTACAAGACCCAATAAGCTTGACCAGAAGACTTCTAGAGCTTATAAACGATTTTGGAAAAGTGGCTAGTTATAAGATCAACACTCATAAATCATTACCTTTCTTATATTCCAGCAACAATTCCACTGAAGATGAAATTAAGAAGTCTGTCCCATTCACAATTTCCTCAAAAAGAATAAAAATACTTGGGCATCAATCTAATGAAAGATATAAAGGACCTCTACAATGAAAGTTATTGAACATTAAAAAAAGAAATTGCAGAAGACCTGAGTAGATGGAAAAACATTCCATATTCTTGGTTAGGCAGAATCAATATAATCAAAATGGCCATTCTGCTGAAAGCCCTACATAGATTCAATGCAGTCTCCATCAAGATACCAATGACATTCTTCATGGATATAGAAAAAGCATTTCTAAAATTCACATGGAATAAGAGAAGACCCAGAATAGCCAAAACATTACTAAGCAAGAAAGAGGAAGCAGGAGATGTCACAATTCCTGACCTGAAATTATATTATAGGGCTATAGTAATAAAAACAACATGGTATTGGTATCAAAAAAGAAATGAAGACTAATGGAACAGACTAGAAGATACCCAGACAAATCCTCAAATCTTTTCTTTTTTTATTAGTTGAATATGGACTTACAATCAAGGGGGGATCATTATCAAACAATCAAGAACAAATGTATATTTATATAGTTAGCCAAGGCTGATATCATGTCATGGTTGTCTCCCTTGAAATCCTCAAATCTTTAACCATCTGATATTTGATAAAGGGTACAAAAGCATAGTGTGGAAGTAGGACAGCCTGTTCAACAAATGGTGCTGGACAAACTGGACTGCCGTATGCGGACAACTGAAATTGGATCCTTACCTCTCACCCTGCACAAGAATCAAATCAAAATGCTTCAAGAATCTGGAAATTAAACCAGCAATTATATAATTGCTTGAAGAAAAAATGGGATCAACACTACATGATATAGGTGTCAGCACCGCCTTCCTTTTTATTCGATAACCATGGTCTTACAACTAGGAGGGGTTCATCATCAAACAATCAAGAACAAAAGTGTAATGACAGAACAAGCCAATAATAAGCACCACCTTCCTTAACAGGAATCCCATAGTGCAAGCATTAAAGCCAAGAATAAACAAATGCTTTGCCATTAAACTAAAAAGCTTCTGCACAGCTACAGAATTAGTCAAGTGTGTCAAGAGAGAACCTACTGAATGGGAGAAAATCTTTGCCTGCTGCATCTCGGACAGAGAGTCAATATCCAGAATATATAAAGAACTCAAAAAACCGAACACCGAAAACACAAAGAATCCAATCAGTAAATGGGCTAGGGAGCTAATAGAAATTTCTCAACAGAGGAAGTCTAAAAAGCCTATAAATATATGAGAAAATGCTCTACATCACTAGCAATCAGAGAAATGCAAATCAAAACTTCAATGAGATTCCACCTCACTCCTGTCAGAGTGGCAAAAATGAAGAATACGAGCAATGACAGATGCTGAAGGGGTTGTGGGAAGAGAGGAACACTGCCACATTGTTGGTGGGACTGCAAACTTGTATAGCCACTCTGGAAATTAATGTGAAGACTCCTCAAAAATCTAGGGCTGGAACCACCTCTTGACCCAGCTATCCCACTCCTGGGTATTTTCCCAAAAGAGCTAGAATTGGCATACTACAGATATGCCATCAATTTACTATAGCTAAACTATAGAACCAACCCAGATGCCCCTTACTGGTCAAATGGATTAAAAAATTGTGATATATAGTAGAATTCCTATATATATATAAGAATTCTACTCTGCTATTAGAAAGATATCTTGAAATTTGCAGCCAAACGGAGATGGAAAAAATTATGCCGAATGAAATATCCCAAACTTAAATACTCAAGGGCTGAATATTTTCTCTCATATGTGGAAGCTAGAATACAATCAGAAACAGACTGAAAGTTGGCTAAACTAATAATAACCTCAACATGGATGAATTTTTACACAAACAGGGGAAACTTGCCTATGATGCCGGGGCATGAAGGAAGGAGGGAGGAAGATGGGGTAGGAATAGGAGGGATATCAAGGCAGCTGGAGGGAGGGAGTAGGGGGGGTTATCAACCCAGTGGGGAACCTTTGACTTCCATGAGAAGCCCAACTAACATGGGGGTAAAAAGTAGGGGAAACATGGGATGGAGGGCAGTGGTGACCCAAAGTGGGAAGATCCTGAACTGGCATCAGCCTTGGCTTGCTCGGTCGTTATGCATGTGATCATTATTATGTGGCAACGATACCCTCCCATGTGTATGACTATGTTGAATGAATTTTAAAAAGAAGATGGAGAATGAATAAAATGCTTTTAAAAGTGGTCAGATTTATAGCTGTACAGACTGAAGGCCCCATTTATTCACAAGAGAGCAAAAAGGAGTTCTCTCTCCTTGCTAGTGACTCATGCTGCTGAGTTGGGAGGGTCGCCCACAGATGGGAGGGTATTTTGGTTTGTAGAAATGTTCAATCTTCTTGCTCAGTTTACTCACAAAGGTGCTAATTAGGGTAAATTGCCATGGTGTTATTTTTTCCCTTTAACATCTGTTCTCTATGAGCTGGACACAGACCAATAAGGCATTTCCTGGACTCATCCAGGAAAGTTAGAGGGCAGTGATTTTCACTCAGTGTCTTAATAAGTTAAACTGTAAACCAGTGGTCTGTGTCTGAAAGGATCAGAACCCTATAAAGCTATGAACTTTCCATGCCAGTGCTAAAATTAGAAACCATAGCAGTGAGTACTTTCAAAAGCAATAACTTTTGTACTAAAGAGTTAAAGTTGAAGAAATAATGTGTAACTTTTTATTTTTTTCTTGGACATAAGGTTAATATTTGTGCCCAACACTGTTCTAAGTGCTCTTTAGGAATTAACTTACTTAATCTCCATGGAAACCTAAGAAATAAGGTAAAGACTATTATTGCCCCCATTTTTCTAAGGTCAAACAAGTGTGCATAGGAAGAAAAAAGAAGCATCCAGGGGTTATAAAACAAGTGAATGGTGGAGCTAGGATTCCAAGTCAAGGAGCCTCCCAACTAGAAATAAAATAAAATGTATCTATTTGTTTATATCTATATATAGAGAAAGCAAACCTGGTAGTCTTGAAATTAAAGCCAATATATAATTAAAGTTTGCATAGCAAGGAAACATATTTAGAACAGAATAAGAACCTCCAGAATGTGGTACTGTAATGTTTTGGGCAAGAGTGTCACTTGCTCTAGTTGTCTTCCCACAGGTCCATGTTTTATATGATTTGAAGTGTGAACACTAATTTAAATGTCCCAACCAGGATCTAGGGGAGAAACTAGTATAAAAGGTCAAAATAAATTCTTGCTAGTACATTGTCTGAGTGGAACAACAAAATACGTAGGAGAAGTTATAAAATAATATCCAGGTGATCTCAGGAACTACCTTATGTAGATCCCACAAAGCACTGATATTATTTTTTTCTTACCGATACTACATCATGCAGGTCGTATACCAAGAGAATCTGGAAACTCATCACTAGCTTTGGAAGAATTATTGATAGAAAATAGTTTGTGGTAAAGGAAAATTACTGTTATTATGGGTCCCAAGTACTTATTCGACAAACTTGAGAATCTTTAAAAATTGGAGATTTTAAGTGCTTGAAAAAACTCCCCTGTAATTTTGTTCTCAGTTATATCTGCAGGACTCTTTGCCCTTCTATTGTACTCTTTGTTTATTTGCTGATAAAAACAAAATTTTATCAGCCATTTTTTCATTTGTAACTATTTCTTTGTGTGAGGAAATCATTCTCTTCGGTATATTATCTATGGAATAGGAAGCGAAAGAACCCAGTTAAGCCTCCAAATTTCTCTTAACATTTCTAAGCAGATAGCATCTCAATTTCCAAAAAATATTCTTTATTTTAACTGACTGGAAGATAGTTTAGTTGTCATTAGCTCCCTGTCGTGCACAACATCATATTTACATCATAATTCATTTCTTCCGCTGTCCTAGGATGGCAAATCTTCAAGCCTAAACCTTGCATGAGAAATACAGTGCTTTTAAAGGGAAAGCTGCATTCTCTTGTATATGGTTATGCAAGTGTCATAGCAACATTATTGGAGAGGCTATTCCTGGCACTTTCATTGAAAATCAATTTTACATAGGTGTTGAGGTTTATTTCTGGACTGTCACACTTGAAATATGAATACTAATTTGAATGTCCAAACTAGGATCTAGGGGATAAACTACTATACAAGATCCAAACAAATTCTTGTTAGTATATTGCCTGAGGGGCTACCAATTGCCCAAGAGAAGTTGTAAAACAATGATATCTGAATGATCTCAGAAATGTTTTATATAAAGCTCACAGAGCATTGTTATTGTTGCTTCTTTCCATTAGTCTATTTGTCTGTCTTTATGCCTGGACTCAAACTTTTTCTGAAATGGGGGTGAGTGTGAGAGAGGGTTGTACTAAAAATAACAAATAATAAAAGCATGGTTCCTGACATCAAGGAGCTCACAGCTATATCTGGGGTGCGCAACCCCTTGAAATTGTACAGAATATTTTCATGATAAATTTAGGTAGGGAGAGGAATCCAAAGGTTTCCTTAGATGCCTAAATCTATATAATATTGCTATAGACAGAATTGTGCCCCCCACCTAATCCATATGTTGAAGTCCTAACCCCTAATGTATCTATTTTTTGGAGACAAGACCTGTATGGAAGTAGACAGGGTTAAATGATGTAGTAAAAGCGAAATGATGAGGTAAGATTAGTGTCCTGTAAAGACAGACACCAGCACTTGCTCATGTGTGCTCTTCCCTCCCCTTCTGTCTGCCATATGAGGTCCTAGTAAGAAGGTGGCCATCTTCAGGCCAGGGGTCCTCATCAGTAATTGAAAAAGATTTGACTCTTACCTTCATATTGGACTTCTTGGCTTCCAGAAAAATAATGAATAAATTTCTCTTGTTTAATCTGTTCAGTCTATGGTATTTTTATGGCAATCCAAGCACACTAAAGTGAACACAAACAAAAGGAAAATAAGAGAACAGTTGTCCTTATCCTAGCTCTATATTTAAAAACTTCTGATTATTGGGACACATGCCTAGAGATTTTGATTCAATTGCATGGGAGTGATGCCCAGGTATTAGCATTTTTTAAAAAGTCTCCAGTGGATTCTAAAAAGGTGACTGATAAGGACAGTGGTCTAAAAAGAGTCATTATTATCATTATAACATTATATTTTATTAAATACTGTATAAATAATTGCAATATATTGTGATAAATGCCAAACAAATACTCACAGTAACTATTCTCTTTCCCCTAAGAGCTCACAAATTATAATTGGGAAATTCCTTATATGATATCAATTTCCAAACCTATATTGTATGCTGGGACAACTAGATATCTACATACAAGAGAATGAAACTTTATCCCTATTTCATACCATACACAAAAATTAAAAATGAAATAACAATCTAATAACAATTAGATAAGAATTAGAACTATACAACTCTAGAAGAAAACAGCCCTAAATTTTTGTGACCTTAGACTTAACAATAGATTTTTATATGTGACATCAAAAAAATAAGGAAAAGGAAAAATACATTAATTTGAATTCGTTCAAATTTAAAATTTTTGTTCATCGAACGATATTATTATGCTAGAGAATACTTTCTCCCATATTTAAGAAAGGGGATAAAATGTTTGGTAATAGTATAATTTAATAAGGATTTTGTATTCATAATATGTACAAAATTCTCATATCTCAACAAAAGGACAAATAATCTAATTAAAACATGGGCAAAGTATTTTTTTTTTTTAGAGAGAAACAACTTTATTTAGTTTTTCACATGGCTTTAGTTGCTCCAACACTTAGTTGTGTATGTGGTGCTGGGGTTTGAACCTGGGTCCTCATGCTTGCCAGGCAAGCGCCAAAACCGCTGAGCCACCGCTCCAGTCCCATGGGCAAAGTATTTGAGTAGACATTTCCCTAAAGGAGATAAATAAATAAGCAGTAAGCATCTGAAAAGATGCTCAATATCATCAGGCATTAGGGAAGTAAAACTCTAAACCAGAAAGAGAGAGTACTTCACACTCACTAGAATGGTTATAAATAAAAGTAAAAAAGGTGGAGGATCACAGGTATTGACAAGGATAAGAAAAAACTGAGACCCTTCTACATTGCTGGTAGTGATGTTAAATGGTACAGTCACTGTGGAAAAGAGTTAGGTGGCTCCTCAAATAGTTAATTATAAAATTGTCGTACAACCCAACAGTTCCACTCCTAGGAATATATCTGAAAGAATGAAGAAGTGGATACTCAAATATGTGCACATGAGTTTTCATGTAAGCAGTATTCATGATAGCCAAAAGGTAGGAACAACCCAATGTCCCTCTACAGACAATGAATAAACAAATGTGGTGTATACATACAATGGAATTGTTTGGTTATAAAAACAGTGTACTGATAAATGCCACAGCATTGATGAACATCAAATACATTGCGCCATGTGAAAGAAGCTAGACACAAAAGATCTGGGTATCATATTTATATGAAATATCCAGAGTAGATAAAACCATGGAGACAGAAGACAGATTGGTGATTGACAGAAGCTGGAGGAAGCAGAAATAGCTACTGCTTATAGGAAATTTCTTGGGGGTGATGAACTAGGTAGAAGTTATGGTTGAGCAGCATTATAAATGTACCAAATGCCACTGAATCATCTACTTTAAAATGGTTAATTTTATGTGAATTTCATCTCAATTAAATACAGTGAGGAAGTGTCAGGCAAACTTGGACAAGTTGGGTTATTCTATCCATTGCATATGAGAAAATGTATGTTGCAAGTAAATGGCTCTGAGTTAGTCCTTGAAACTGTTAGCGTATGATGATACCTTTAAAACACTTAGTAGAACACACTAAGCACTCAATAAACATTAGCTGCTCTTAAAAATAAATGAGGGAGTTTAAGGCAATTTATGAAAACACCACATGCAATATTACTCTCTATCAGCGCTCCCTAGCATAGCTTCAGACACATGATGCACATTCACTTAGTGTTTGTACAAGTGATGTGACTGGTAAATCTCATTCTCATTCTCTTGAGCAGAGATACTCAAGAACAAATTATATATCTGATCATTTCAGATTTCTGAAGATGGATTGATTAATGCACCAGTAGACAATCAATTTTGGGCAGCATCTATTTTTCCAAAGACAATTTCATATAACAACATTGAAATATCCATACAGTGAAACACACCTGATATGGCACAAAGGCCCATGTTTAGTTTCCTAGGAGTAATCGTATATAGCACTGAGACAATGATGTAATTAGTAATTTGTCCTGTGGACAAGAACCTGAAATAAGAAAATCCATGTGTGACCTCCAGGTGTTTTCTCAATCCCAGTAGCAAAAGAAGTCAAGGAAAATTATCCCTAAATATGATGAACTTTTCTCCAAACAGCATGATTAAAAACTTACAGTTGTGAGTTTTGTCAAATTCCTTGTTTTGAGGCTCACGTACTCTTAAGCTAGGCCAGCATTCATGAACAGGAGCAAAAGCCTTTTGTTAATCTGTTACAGAAAGCATTTTATGGGGAGGAAACTGTGCTACTGTTTTTAGATCTCTGCTTTTATTTTTAGCACTCTTGCATTCAACAACACATTCCTGGATACTAAATTAATGAGCCTTCCACAAATATTCAGTACTTTCCTTTGAAAAAAAACTCACTATAGTTCTCACATGGTTACTATTATGCCAGGTTTAGAGAAATAATACTTTATTTAGTTTTGTAATCTCCTCAGTTTATAAAGCATGCATTATGTGACTTGATCAGGATCAGCAATAAGGTTATTTGCAGGTGAATTTCTGCTTCTTGATGTTTCTGACAGAATAAATGTAGGCTCATTCCATAAAAAAATTAAATGGAATTCTCAGTTTCAGGTGCCTATTCTTTCTCCCCAACTGTTTTGAGCAGTCTTTGGTGTTAGTCACCTAAGTACCTATCACCACTGGCTGCCCAAGTGCTCAAGGTTGGAAGCTGGGAATCATTGTCACCTTCTCTTGCATCCTCACACTTACCCCATCAGCAAGTCACATCTTGTCACTTCTCCCACAGTTTCTCTTCCCCATGCTGGGCCTGGCTAACCACTCTTGTTACCAAGCCTCCTCCAATAGCAGCTCTACTCTTGCTTTTTGGCTGTTTCGGTGCATTCTTTGTAAATCAACCAGCGTGGTCTTTGCAAAAGGCAAATCAGTCTCTGCTGGTCTCTGTTCAAAATCCTCCCTCCAGGAAATGCTTCTGTTCTCTTCCCCGGCTGTCTCTATCTCATTTCACCTTGGATACTCTGTCTGAAGTTGATCTCCACTACCATTACACAGAGCAGCCATTATTATTCCTTGGCCTTCATTTGTTTCTTTCATTACAGGCCCAATTTGTATTTATTTTTTTATTACCCATTTATTAGTCTTCTACCTTTAGAATGAAATTTCATGATGTCAGGGTCCGCGTCTTCTTGACTGCAGTATATCCAACTCTGATAGCGAGCCCACCACTGCCAAGAGAATTTGTCACTTGTGGCTCCTTCCGTCTTCTGCTGCTTCTTCTTACCATTTAGCCCCCAAACTGCTGATGACTCTGGAGACCCAGGTCAAATGACAGGCATAGGTTTAATACTCTTTATTTTCTGCAAAGAGGATTTTCTTATTATTATATAACTTTTCTTCTCCTTAAATATGAGAAGGGTGAAATGTTTGTAGAAAATATGAAAACTATTTTTTTTTGAGGCATATCCAAAGTTTGGAAGCAAAGTTCCGTTTCCAAGAATCAATTTGATTGAGTCCCAAGGACTCATTTCATGTAAAGTGAGTCTAGAAAAAAGGCATATCAGTGTTATAGATTTGAAAAACAAAACAAAACAAAGCAAAAAGACCTAAATATCTGTAATAAACCCCTATCAAGTTTTCCAGAGTAAGTAGTTTGAGTAAGTAATTTGAAGAAAACCCCTTGTCTTGTAATTGAATGTACAACTTTGCTGTGAAATCTTAGAATTCTCCTTATTTTTCAATATCAAAAGCAATAGCATTATACTCAGTGTGGAATCTTTCTGCTGGTGTAATTTTTGCAGTATTTTTACTACAACTTTGGAAAATAAGGTTGGTCACTTTCTAGATAGTGGTTAATTTTTCTGAACCATTTGTAGATTTATTTAGTAATCACTTAGTATATAAATGTGCCAAACACTATTGGTGGTATAAGATGAATTAAAAAAAAAAAAGAATTTAGTACCAGGGATTGAACTCAGGGGCACTTAACCACCAAGCCACATCCCCAACCCTTTTTATTTTTTATTTTGAGATGGGGTCTTGCTAAGTTGCTGAAGCTGGCTTTGAACTTGCAATCCTCTTGCCTCAGCTTTCTGAGCCGCTGGGATTACAGGCATGTACCACCAGACCTGACAGTGAGGTGAATCATTATGGACTGATTTATCACAGTCTTCTGCCATTTTATGCCTTTACATCCCTAGAAAGATGAGATTTAATATTTATTTTCTCTAATTTGACATACTTTCGAACTTTTTTTACTCTTACTATTTTATGAGATGTGGTCTATTTCTTCACATTTTGACATGCCTCATGTGATTTAGCTAATTTCTTGAACATTTCCTGTCCCTCAGAAAAATGTGTTTTTAATATTATTTCCCCAGACATGACTCCAGAAAACTTTCCGATTCAGCACACCCGGTGTACTTCAGGGACATTTTTCAGGAAGTGCAGGACTCTTCTGTGCAGGTTCAGTGGAGGACAGCCTGGAGCAGCTGCTCTCCAGACCATCAACATCGATAATCTGCCTGCGCTGGTTACTCTTCCAGCTTTCAGTGATGTTCATGAAGGTCAGAAAACTCTCACTAAATGCTTCATGATCTTTTCTTCGTCATTTCCTTTATGACATCATGAGGTCTAAACCCTCTCACCAACATTTTTGGACATAAGAATCAGATACACACTTTCTAATTTCAACATAACTTTCAACTCAACGTAACACAAAATAAGTAGTGGAAAGAACAGCCATGGCCAAGTAAACACTGCATGTTTCAGAACTTAAGTCAGGAAAGTGGGGTACAGTACCATTTGGCATAGGGCCTTTGCAATAAATGCACTAATATTTAGCCAACAACATAAACAGTAGAGTATGTTGGATAGATTTTACTGGATGAGAGGGTTACACCTATAGCATGAGGCAGAGGTGGGGTAAATGATCATACCTATACTTGTATGTATATGTGTGTGTGTGTATATACATACATACATATATATGCATCTGTTATATATAAGTGCATACTATGTAGATATAGAAATGTGGTGAGTCAACGCTGTGTGTAACATTATCAAATTAGGTCTTCATGCATCATACTAAATATGAATCTGAGAAAATACTTAAGTGAATGCCCCAACAAATTATAATTATATTTAGAGAGTACACTTAGTGTTTCATTTCATTCTGCAATAAGGTTAGTTGTATTGTTATTTACAACTTATTAAGCAAGAAAATGGAAATCTTAATTCGTTGTCCAAGGGTTTCCACTAGATCCTGTAGTCATTCAGTATTCAGAGAATACTGGCATTTGGATGATAAAATAATTATTTACAATTTTAATTTACTTTTCTATGTTGTAAAGCACAAATCATCTACCTGCCACCATCTTAGTGTCATGTGCTTACTTTTAATTAAAATCTTAAGGAAGCAGAATCAGCAAAGTGAATTACCATTATTATTCATGGTACATTGTTGGCTAAGGTTTTTATGATAAATGTGGAACACAGAATTATACTCTGTGACTATTTATGGAACTATCAGGCAAAGAAACAATTTAAATACTAAATAGGGCTAGGGTTGTAACTCGGTGGTAGAGTGCTTGCCTTGCATGTATGATGTTCTGGATTTAGTCCCCAGTACCACAAAAATAAAAAAAATTAAAAAATTTAAAATGGAAACAAATCCTACTTCATAAGGAAAAATCCAGTTTATAAAAGAGAACTGTGTCAGATAATCTGTTGTAATTACTAAATGAATGAACTTGTTGAAAAATGAATTAGCTATAAAATATCATAAAGTATGGCAGGTTAAACTACTTTTTTGAAAATTCTCCAGGCTTAAAAAAATAAATTAATATATTGTTTTTAACAAAGAACTCCTGCAGGCAGAAAAGAAATTAGAACTGACTTGAAAATTCCCATCCTGCTTCATTCTCTTGTGGCATTTTGCAGACCTTGATGGGGTTTGTTACATAATCAGCTTTGGCATTCAATGACTTCTTTTATTATGAAGCAGAATTCTTGCCTAACACAGTTTCCCCTCCTTTTTTTTTTTCTGCCCTCAGTTTCTTAAGTTACAAATGCATTTAAACAATGATCAAGTCATGTTATAACAGGCACAGGGAACAAATGAACAACTGCAGCAAGAAATGGCTGAGCATGGTCTGAAATCCTAGCACTGAGAAAAAAGTGAGACCAATAGTGCTCCAAAGGGCGAGTTGATGGAAAATTTGACACAACTCCACTGTGGGTTCCATAGCTGCTATTTCATCCTTTCTGTTGACAGAGCACATTGACGTTTGGTCTTATGGAAAGCATTGTAAAACAATTACTTGTTGTTTCTAATTGCATGTTATTTGGAAAGTGTCCAGATGCAAATGTATCATACTTCTGAAAGAAACTATTGGGCTGTAAAATAATTAGAGAGATGCAATCTAATTAATGTAATAAAACAGCTATCTGACTTGAAATGAGTTCTACAATTAACTCAAAATGCTGTCGCTAGAACTCCTTAAACTCTTCGTGGCATTGAACCTCTCAATGCCATTGAAAATACCTTGCTACTTTTCAATTACTTCAGGGGATCAAATAACTTAATCTTTCTCCAAATAGTAAACTAATTCCCCCCCTAAGTAAATTAGTGATGCTCTTTCCTTGGCAATAAAAAGCAAGATTTCCTTTACAAAATTATGAAAATGAGACTTTTATCTTATGATCACAAGCTAGTTAAAACTCACCAGAGGTAAGAAGATGGTAGAAATATCACGAAACGTGACTGAAGCTCTTTTAATCAAATATTGCTATGATGGTTACACCACAGTGTAAAGACACTCAAAGCTATTGGACTGTGCACTTAGATAGGGTTAGGATGATACATTTTATGTGGTGCGTATCCTTCCAACAAAAAAGTACAAATAAAATTTATGCAGTGATCACCAAGTTCAGGAAAAATAATACATTTAGTTTGCATCTTACGGGAGTCCTTCTGGGGCTCCCTTGCTCCACTGTTCCTTCACAGACTATCACTGTCCCAACCTGAATTTTGCTTCTGTCAATTTCCTTGCTTTATTTTCTCAGCCTTGCACAGCAAAGGGCTTTGTAAATATGATCTGCTTCTGTGTGGTTTTCTGAAACAGCCCATTTGTTCAATCATTAGATTCAGATCCATTCATTTTGTTACATGTAGCTATATTTCCTTTATTTTTGCTGCTCAATAATATTCCATCTTATGAATGTACCACCATCTACTTGTTTTTTCTCATTAAGAAATTGATTGTTCAACAAATAAATTTCTGAATAAAATAAAAAAAGAAAAATCAAAAGAAATTAAGTTATTGTACAATTATGAATGCATATAAAGTAACAATATGATATGCACATACTCTTAAACCAAAATTACCTCCTAGATCCCTCCTAATGACTTGTTCATTTACTAAATAAGTAACCAAATCTGTTGGTTGTATTTGGGTTGCTTCCATTTTTATCCTTGTTGCTATCATGCACAGGTTGCTGTCAACATTTCATCTCCTTGTACACATGGGCAAAATTGTCTGTATGGCTCTTTACATGTAAAACGACTTTTCTCTTTAATGCCAAATTGCTTCCCAGATTTACCTATTTAGCATTCCTTCAGTGTTGTTTAAGTGCCAGGGTGACTTCATCTTCTGTAGGCTTGTAATGTTTTACCAGTTTAGCTTATGTAACATGGCAGCTCATTATGGTTTTAATATTCATCTCCCTCATTTCTAATGAGGCTGTGTATTTTTTCCTTCTTATCAGCCCTTTGTGTCTCCACTTCTTTGGAAAGCCTATTCAGTCCTTTTGTTGGTTTTTCTATTGGGTTCTTTGTCTTTTTCTAATTAGTTTGCAGAAGTTCCTTTTATGAGTGAAATACACTGGAAGTCTTTTCTCCCAAGTTGTGACTTCTCTTTTGTTCTTTCTGGTGTCTACATTAGCAATTCTTTTAATTTCTGTTATGGATGATCTCATGAAGGAAGGAATAAAAATTTAGTTTTAGGAATATAGATTCTCCATTGTTGTGTCATGAACCACACAGGATCTATCATCCTGGAAATCTGAGTTTGTTTCTCTTGACTAAAAGTTACAACTGTATTACAGCATTCAGCTGCACCTCCGTCTTCATTAGGCAGTGTTTTAGTAGTAATTTAGCTGTATCTGGAACAAATGATTACTCCACCAATTCCCTATCACATTGTACATCATTTATTCAAGTAGCCACATAACCTGACAAACAGGCTGCTTTTTGTCCAAGACAGGAATAAGTTGCAGACATTCCAGATTCCCAAACTGGAAGCACAGACTTTGTACACAGACTCAGTTGCAAGTACCTCCTTCATTTTCCAAATGGATGAGGTTGTGTAAGATCTCTAGGCTTCAATTTTCTTATCTCTGTATTAGGACTAATAATAGCTACCTTGGGGGGTTTTCGAGTAGATTTAACTAGATAATCTGCTTGGAAAATACATCATTTAATATATGCTCAGTAAATAGCAATTATTAGCAGTATTATAATTATAAAATACACGGCTGCACAAATAATCACTGTATATAGATACTTCCATGTTGTTAAAACATAGGAGTATAGGGGCTGGAGTGGTAGCTCAGCAGTTACAGCACTTGCCTGGCATGTGCAAGGATGTGGGTTCAAACCCCAACACCACGTACACAATGAAGTGTGGAGCAATGAAAGCCACATGAAAAACTAAGTAAAATTGATTCTCTTCTTCTCTCTCACTGTCCCTGTCTCTCTTAAATAAAAGACCATAGGAGTATAAATTTAAATTCAAGGGAAGGTAGAACTCTAATCAGAACTCAGAGCTAGAAGCAGCAGGACAAGTGCCACAGTGCCTGGGCCAGTACCCATAAGAGGGAAGAAGGGTACAAATGTCCTTACCTTCTCCATCTGCCCTCCTAATCCCTACTGTATTTCTAGTTTAATCTTGTTGTATCACTGTTAGAAATAGAATAACTAAAAAGTCCACGGCACCAGAGCTGTTTATTCTCTTCCTGCATAGGCGGAACTCTTCAGAAGCCAACTAGAACCCTTTCTCATCTTTTTGCCCACATTGAGCTTGTGTGGACCACAGAGATCTTTTGATTTAGCCCTAAACTGTGAATGAAAATGACATTATTGCTGCCCATGAGGAGTATAAAAGCTCTTTGGGAAGAAAGCAATCCTATAATACAAGGAGAAAATGCATCATTAATACATGCTCAGTAAATAGCGATTATTAGCAGTATCATAATTATAAAATACACAGCTGAAGAAATGGTAAGTAATGAAGAAAAGGTGAGTATCCAACTGTGGGTTCTATTTTTGTTTTTTAAAGAGAGAGGGACAGCGAGAGAGAGAGAGAGAATCTATTTTATTTAGATTATCTTATGGTTTTCGTTGCACTGACTCTTTGTTGTGTACGTGGGGTGCTGGGGTTTGAACCTGTGTCCTTGCGCTTGGCAGGCAAGCACTGTAGATGCTGAGCCACTGCTCCAGCCCCAATGTAGGTTCTATTTTAATAGCTACATCCTATAGGAAATTAATTGACATAGTAAAATAATTATTAATTGAAATTGGTTATAGTTTCAAAATTTGCTACTTATTTTAAAAAGTGCTGCCCACCCCCTCCATATTTGTTTCCTATACAAATGTCATGAGTGGTCCAGTCTGATATCATATTAGCTTCAAGCTAATATTCTTTGTCTGTGTTCAGCATTGTCTTCAAAAGTGGTTGTTCACTTGACTGACAGGAAAGGAGGGTCAATTCTCTGCCATGTTAAGAGAACTGAGCTGCCCAAGGTTACCCACCGGCAGGGAGTCATTTTCACAGACAGAGCTGAAGTATTTTGACTTGTAGTTCTGTACTTTTTCATCTCACTGCTCTTCCAGCTGAAGTGAAGATCTATTTTTGTCTGGAGAGTTTAAGTAAGGTGCGGGGCTAGTGATGGGATGAATGGCTCTCACCAGGAACAAGAACTCCAGTTTCTCAGTGACAGCCTGTGCCTGCCTCTCCTCCAGCATGCTTTCCTGCTTATCAAAGGAATGAAGACAAGTGGACTTAGGTCCCACTGTGCTCTAGTGCCTTTGAAGATACCTATGAAATATAAATCAGGGGTTCCATTTCTGAAGAAATTGCAACAAAGCTGTAGCCTAAAAGAGTAGAGTTTAAGAAAATAAATTTGCAAGATCCTTTCAAGAGTTATTTTTAAAAAGATATCCAGAAAGCAAAATGGAAATAATCGAAACAAACATAAACAAAATCATCTGCTATTCCGTTGTGTGATTTTGGATATATCTTTACTTATAACACTTGTTCTGAAACAAAGCTTTATACTTCCCAATTGGCAAATATTGTATAACACCACACTAGCAAAACCCTCCTCTTGGAATTTATAGATCACCTTGTTTCCAAGAATAATACTGTAGTGAAGGGACAGCTGTCATGGTGACAGCCATCATTCTCTCAGCAGTGGGAAAAATGTGCTGAGCACATGCCCAAGCTCAGGGCAGGATGCTTGTCATCTAGCCTGGAAATGAGGCTTCTGATATTCTATATTCTATTTATTAAAGAAAGCATATGAACACGTATGCACACACACACACACACATACACACACACAGAGTACTAAAATATGTGCTGTGGCTCAACATGCTGAGTGCACCCCTGACAGTCCTTCCAGAGGTCACTGTAGGATATGTCCTATCTTTGACCACAGCTAAAACAATTGAGTACAGTTGCCTACCTCCACTGCCTAAAAAGGGTGACTGCTTTTAGAAAAAAGAAAATTGCTAGTTAAAACACACATGCATAAGTGAGATAAAACCAGAGTATTGATTTCCACTGAAATTCTTGTGTTCTTTAAAATAAATCATTCTAGAAGAGATTAGGACATCTCTAAGATTTTCACATATTCAAGTATTTTTCTTATCTGTTTCCTTCTACAACAATAGCTTACTGTGGAATTTATTTATGAATCTGAATTTGTTTTGTATGTGAGAATGTGAAGAGGAACTATTCCATGGTGATTGTTACTACCAGGGAAAAGTCTCACTAACTAGAAAGATCTGTTATGATTTTCCAAAGGCTCCATCTTGAGAATTGCCACTGGTATGTTTACCAGAGTGCCCTGATTCTTAAAGCTAAAACTTTCAGTATATAAAATCTGTAAGAAAAATGTTCTTCCCTCTGTTTCTTTGAAAATGGGTATCAGATGATTTTTGCATTGTGTATGCCTGTAGAACAGTGGGCCCGAGTTATTTTGGGGAAGGTCGCAGTTCTATAATCTCAAGCCATATTCAGAATCCTGGTACAAACCTTTCATTAGACCACCATAGGATAACAACAGTGAGGGTGACATCAGCTCCAGTATCTATAAGCACTTATTAGATGTGCCCTAATGGCTTCTGAAGTTTTATGAAAACAACACTTATCCAATAACAAGCAAACAAGCAAATTATATTACTCTAGCATCCTACAATAGATATACAGTTCCTGTATCTAAATCACTATTAATAGGCTGGCATCCACTACCTCCAGTTGTATTATGTGCAAGCCATTATTCTTTTTATTATTAGAGCACTATAATTATACATAGTATTTGGGTTCCTTTTGACAAAATTATACATGCAAAATTTTACAAAATTATTCACTTCAATCCTCCACCCCTTCCCCCCTTTTCTCTCTACTGGTCTTCTTTCACTTTATTTATTTATTTAGTTTTGATTAATACTTTCTACACACACATAAAGGTACAATTCCCTTTGTTACATTTGTTCATGTGTATAACATGATTCTATTAGATTCATATTTCTTCCCCTTCCTCTTCCTTCCTTCCTCCTTCTCCTGCTGCTTCTACTCCACTGATCTTCCCTATGTAGTTATGCTATCCAATCCCCTCCTCCATTGCCTTTCCAAAGTGTTTTTACTAATATGCAGTCCCACCAACAATGCATGAGTGTATCTTTTTCCCCAAATCCTCAACAGCATTTATTATTATTCATATTCTTGATAACCACCATTCTGACTACAGTGAGATGAAAGCTTAGTGTAGTTTTGATTTGCATTATTCTTATTTTAAAGAAACCAGGGTTTGTGGAAATTAAAGTGTCCCCAAGATTGTGCAAATAAATAATGGAGCTCATATGCACACCAATGTCTAAAAGCACCCACAGACCATGTCTTTGCTAGGCCATGAAGCTCTCACCCACTTGACATGTAATGAGTGGTTGCTGTTTCAGGTAACAGGGAAAGCCAGCTGCAGGTAGAGGACTCTTATGGCACTCACAACCCCGACCCTCTCTAGAGTCACTGCAATCCTGAGCCCTGCTGGCTGATAGTAAAAGTTTGTTTGAATTTCTAGGTTGTAGTAATCCTAGGTCTGCAAAGGATATATATATATATATATATGTATATATTGCTATTGAGGACTGTGTGTTTGCTGGTTTGGCAATGTATTTCAACATTCATAGTCAATATTATCAGTGCTGCTCTTACATTCCATTTCCTTTAGGACTTTTCTCTATAGTGGTCCTTTTAATTTTTATATTCCTCCCTTTTATTGGTCTCCTCTTCTCTTGTATGGGCATATTCAAGTCACCTTATCCTAAAGAAATGAACTATCACTAAGAAAAATTTTTTTTATTCTTATATCAATCTCTCTCTTTCTTTCTCTCTTTTTTACTTTTTGCTTTAAGAAAGGATCTTGTAAGTTGCTGAGGCTGACCTCAAACTTGCAATCCTTCTGTCTCAGCCTATCAAGTTGCTGGGAATATTTTCTTTGACTCTGGTCTCCATATTATTGCTCCATTCTTCTACATCCTTTCATCTTTTTCTATTTCTTGAAACAGTGGCTGCCTCACTCACTGTCTATAAATCATTATTTTTCATTTGCTTTTGAATCCACTACCATCTGATTTCCTTTTCTACCACACACTGAATCTAATTTAACCATTCTCAGAAGTTTTCATGATCCTGAGATGCAATAGCCTTCTTTTTGGAGGAAAATGGATAAGGAAAGGAACTATAAATGACATTTGTGAAAACTTACTGTAACCCACCTTTTTGCACTGAATTCTACCTATATTTTCTTACCTAATACCCATAGTAATCCTGTACTATTTAAAAAAATCATTGTTACTATTATTATTTAAACTTAAGAAACAGGTTCAGGGCATTCAATTAAAATAGAGAACTGGTTCAATACTAGTTCTGTCTGAATCAAAATATCCATGTTTTTTCAATATTCAGGGAAAAAAAGAAATGTAAGGGGCAGGTAGGGGGAGAAAGAATAGAGGGAAAAAGAGGAAGAAGGGACTGGAGGAAAGTAGGAAAGGAAAAATTTGAATCTGGGAAAATTTCCCTACTGTAAGCAATAGATTTGAATTAACCATTGGGATAATTTCATTGCTACTTTAAATTTTATTGTAATTCAAATTTAAAAGCAAAGCATAAAAAATGAAAAAATAATTAGTAGACAAAAATATTAGTAACAAACATTGTTTATATCTCCAAAGTAGTATACTTAATGGAAAGACCTCTGATCCTCTGTTGTCTTCTATGACAACGAAGACTACAGCCAGGGTATCTACTTAATGATACTGCCACCTTGCCTACCTTTCACAGGGTATTGTTAATGCATAGGAAACTAGGATATAGGGTGGATATCGAATGAACTTCCCAAAATTGTATGTGCTAGTTAAATGTTCTCAAAATTACTCAAATTTCTCTGGCCTCGAAATTAGGACAGAATCTCAGGACAGATGGCTTGGTAATGAGTTCTTCACCTCTTTAAGCTGCCAAGCAATTTGGAAATTGCACTAGACCTGGCCCCTGTCAGTATAGTTCAGCATTGCAACTTGAAGACTAGTCTGACACTAGGAAGTAGTCATCATCAGCAGCTAATGCTTAGCAACTGTGGCACACTGAGTGTCATGAAAATGGAAAGAAAAGAATGTTCAGTTCTAACTGTGACTTCCTAACAAGTTTGGATTATAGCTGAACTTCTGTGGTGAGCTAGAAGCTCAACTTATATTTCCAGTCCAAACTCCCTGCTTAGCTTTGGATCCATCTATCCAATTATCTATTGGGCATTCTTATTTGGATGTTATGCAGTGAGCAAGTACACATGCTCACTGTTCTTGATCTTCCACATGAAAACCCTCATTCTCTAGTGTTTCCCAATTCAGTGAATTAACTAATTAACTTCATCTAGCCAGTCACTGATCTAAACCTGGAATCGTTCTTGGCCATTCCCTCTTTTCCTCCACCTCATCCAGTCACCAAGGCTCATTGATTCTACTTCCTAAATATCTCCTGGATCTACTTTGCTCCATGCCCATCACCATCATAATCTTTGGGTCACCATTGATTTTAAACTAACTTGGTACAGCTGCCTGTCTGAAGCCACCAGCCCTTCTCTGCCCAATCATTTTTTTCTAAGGAGCCAAAGGGGTATGTTGTATCAGATCATGCCACTCTTCTTCTGAAAACTACTCTCTGCTTTCCTCTGGCTGTGGGATGAAGTCTGAACTCCTCAGTATGGCTTAGTGTTATCTCCCTCCACAGCACCAGTTTAAAAATGTTTTTATTAGTGCATTATAGACATAAATAATAGTGGAGTTCATTTTGATATAATCATACATGGATGGAATATAATTTTCTACATTTTAATCCCCAATATTCTCTCTTTCCCTCCCCTCATCCCACCCCCGTTTCTTTTCCTCTGCCCTACTGGTTTTTCGTATTGTTTTTAAAGTTGGTGATATATATTCATATGTATATATATCATTATATCATTGTGATGCATTTATATATGTATATATATAGCATAATTTGGTCAATTCCATTCTGCAGTTCCTCTCTTTTCTCATCCCTCCTCCCTCCCCCTTGACCCTCTTTTTGTATTCTACTGATCTCCTTCTATATCCATGGGATTCTCCCCACTTTCTCCCACTTACTTTGCTCTAGTTTCTGCATATGAGAGAAAACATATGACCCTGACTTTCTGAATCTGGCTTACATTACTAATGAATCTGTGCTCCAGTTCCATTCATTTACTAGCAAATGCCAAAATTTCATTCTTCTTTATGGCTAGGTAGAACTTCATTGTGTAAGTACATGAGACTTGGCTATTGTGAATTGCACCCAGCACCATTTCTTACTAATCAGTCATTCAGTTGCAAAATATTTATTGAGTGCCTGAATTGATATAGTAGTGAATAAAACTGTTGCTCACCTGAAGAAGCTAGCATGCTAGTAGGACCACACAATACACATGGAACTAAATGAATGATTTTAGGTGCTGACAGATATACAGAGGGAAATATTTGTGAGAGGTGCCTCCTTTAAGCTTCTCCATATTCCAGTTAAATTAAGTTAGACATTTCAGATATGCTGTACTGGCATTACACTTGAGCACCCATATGTTATTTCTTGTTTAATTTTTGAATTTTTATGATGGGTCATTATAGATTTTCTTATCCTAATGCCTAATTATTGCCAAGCATATGTCAGATTCTTAATAAGTATTTTTTAAAATAAATGAATGTTATTTTCTTAGTATGAATATCTAATTGGGTAAAAATTATAAAAAGTACGTATCTGTGGTGAAATTTAAAAGCTGGCAAAAAATAGGGTTCTGAAGTTTATAACTGGTCAGATACCTGTAGATTTATATGCATGCATTACATTGAACTTTTACACACATAATTGCTCCAAATAACCAATTTCTTATACAACATAATGAAATTCCATTGAATAATGATTTCTCAGTTTTTCTTCTTAATCTGCTAAGAATGATAAATTGATAAGTTATTTTATTTGGGCATTGTGAGATCAAGTGTGCTCTGAAAATATTTAAACATTTGATATTTGACAAAGGGGGTCAACATATAACATGGAGGAAAGACAACCTATTCAACAAATGGTACTGGACAAACTGGATAGCCACTTGCAGAAAGTTGAAATTCAATCCTTACCTCTCATCTTGCACAAAAATCAAATCAAAATGGATCAAGGAACTAGGAATCAAAACAGCCATCATATAACTGCTGGAAGAAAAAGTAGGAGCAACACTCCATCATACGGGAGTTGGCAATGACTTCCTCAACAAGACTCCCAAAGTGAAAGAATTAACATCAAAAATTAATGAGTAGGATGCCATTAAATCAAAAAGCTTTTGCTCAGTGAAGGAACTGGTCAAAACTGTCAAGAGAAAACCTATGGATTGGGAGATAATCATGATCTGTGATTCCTCTGACAGGGGACTAATATTCAAAATTTACAAAGAACTCAAAAGTTGTTATCAAAGCACAAACAATCCAATCAATCCAGAGAATTAAACAGAAACTTCTCAACAAAGGAAATTGAACAAGCCAATGAATACATGAGAAAGTGTTCTAAATCATTAGTAATCAGAGAAATGGATTTCAAAATTGTGTTAAGATTTCGCCTCACTACAATCAGATTGGCAAAAATGAATAATATAAACAGTAACAGATGCTGGAGGAGTTGTGGGGAGAGAGGAACACTAGCACACTGCTGGTGGAACTGCAGAGTGGTACAGTTACTCTGGAAAATAGTGTGGAGACTCTCAAAAAATTAGGGATGGATCTACCATATATCCCTCTCCTGGGTATTATCTCAGAGGAGCTAGAATCAGCACATACAGCAACACAGCAAAATCAATGTTCATAGCAGCTCAATTTATAATAGGTAAATTATGGAATCAGCATACACATACACATACATACACATATACATACACACTTATATATACATACACAATGGAGTTCTACTCAACTATTAGAAACAAAATATTATGGTCTTTGAAGGTAAATGGATGTCAATGGAAGAAGTCATGCTGAGTGAAGTTAGCCAAACCCAGAGTCTCAAGGGTCAAATGTTTTCCCGCATTTGGGGAGGCTAGGGCAAATCCCAGGCTTGAGTGAAAGGTCAAGGTCATGTATTAGACTCTCCAAAGTTGAAGCAACACAATCTAGGGGAACCATAGATATGTAGGGAGAGAGAGGGAAGAGGTGGGAGGGAGGGGAGAGGAAGGGGTTTTAGGGAAGGATGTAGAGGGGGGGAATCAACAGTGTAGCTTACTCTTTACTGCCCCTCGAAGCCAAATAAACTTATACAACCATTTCATTTAATTCTGAAAATTCACAATCATATATATTTACATACACATATGTATATTGACATTTATATCTGTTCTAGGAGGGAAATATAGAAGAATCAAGAGACTGGGGTGGGGTGATAGCAGGAGCCTATCCAGGGTGATTCTGCATATTATATTGTTAGTTTATGTGTATTTGTATTTGTACAACAACTCAACTCCTCAATAAAATAAGAAAGATTTTTTTTAAAAAAATGTGCTCTGAAATTAAAATATCACAAGAAAATGATAGGCACAACAATGGTATTGTGTCATTTTAGCTAAAGAAGCAAAAAAGTACATGGAATAGGCATAATCATTTGGACATTATTATATTAATCCTTCTGTTTAATAAATGTGCTTTTGTGAAGTTTACGCTATTAATCTGCTATATCAAGTGTGAAGCTCTTGCAAGATTAGTAGAGTGTTGGGAGGCCCCTCTAGAGGAAAATGGAACTACCACACACTTTTCCATATTCAGGTTCTGCTGAAAAGAATATTTTGTCCACCCGTGCTCATCATAAAGACAAAATGCAACAAATAATTCAACTTGAATAAAGTTTAGTTTGACTTTATATTTTTTTAAAGTAGTTTGTTCTGCCCTTAAAGTACTTAGTTACATTATTATTATTAGTAGTAGTACCAGGGATTGAATCTAGGGGTGCTTAATCAGTGAGGCACATCCCCAGACCTGCTTATTAAATTTTTATTTTGAGACAGGGTCTTGCTCAGTTTTCTAGGACCTTACTAAATTGCTGAGCCTGATGTTGAATTTGTGATCCTCTTGCTTGGGTCTCCTGAGTCACTGGGATTACAGGCATGTACCACCAGGTCCTTTGTTACATAATTTTGACTATTTTGTCTTGTTACAGATAAAATAAACTTCTGGGCACTGAGTTCCAAATCTTTTTCTTATGTTCTTCTTAAATTCTTACAATCCCTGTGCCTTTACTGTGATTCTTCTGTGTGTATTAGTGTTTTTGTAAGGAACATTGCTTTTAAATAAATATTTGCACATAGAACCTACAGGAATAGCTATCATCAATTTCTCTTAAAGACGAATAGTTGTGTTTTTTTTGTTTTTTGTTGTTTTTTTCTTTTTGCCTAACTACCATTTCTCACCAAGTCCACTGCTTGAAAATATATGCTTAGAATTTGAGGTCAGCTGCTGGGTTCCCAAATGAAAATAGTTGCAGACAAAATGCACCATGACATTATGAAAAAGTCTTGAGCTTTGAGTTAAAAGCCAATAGATCAGGGTATTTCTTTGCACTGTGTTCTGCATATGCTTCCTATTTCTCCTCAGTTTTTTATTTACAATTTACCTCTCGAAATCCTCATTTCCAAACCAATCAAGAACTTGGTATTGCATTCTTCGCTATTACTAGTTTAGCTAGCTCATCGTTTTGTAGATTATTACTTGTGTACAAATTTAAATATAATTTTTGTTTTGCAGTTTTGGGAATTGAACCCATGGCCTCCAGCCTTCTAGGCAAGCACTGCATCACTGCATGACATCCCTAGTTCTTAAATATAAAAATTCTTCCTGTCAATAGAAATCCTTCCATATACTTCTCAATGTTTCAACAATTACAATGCACCCATAGTTGTCTGAGTTTTAATATTTTGCATCCTACACCCCATTCCATAGCTTAAACATAAGTGAAAGAATGATTGATCAGAGGCACATGGCTTGAAAAAAATGTCTGGGTAATGAATTCTGCAAACCTGTGTGGGGTTGTCAGGCTTCACAGACTCTAAGTACCAATTTTTTAAAAAAGAGAAGAAGAAAGTACCCAAATCACAATTACCTGTGGCAAACATGGAAAAACCCATTCACTGAGCATGCCACTGGCAAAACTCATCAGAGAGATGGCTTTCCAAATGTGGAAACACATAAAATAAAGCATTCTTTCTTTATGATAATGATTTGAATTTCTAATTCTCTGAGTCTTACAAGTTTATTATGAAAACCATGTTCAGTTCCCCTTAGGGGCAAGAAAGAACCACTTCCTACTGCATAGTTATAGAATTATAATAGCAAAATTTTAAAACCCTATAATTTTTCCTTGGGTAGTATGATATTGTCCTCCTCTGGGTTATGTAATTCTGCCTTGGTCTTTCAAACACAGAAACATTTTACCCTTGACACAATTTGGAATTTGGAACTGCCTATGAAAACATGAATAACTCATTTTTCCATTTGAAAAGTCCCTAAACACAAATTGATAAATTCTCAAAGAATTTCAATGCAGAGTTTGCAGGCTAGCATTTCGATTGCCAAGACCTATATTAAAAGTGTTTGAATTGCCAGAAAAAACACAGCTGTTAGTCTATATCTCAAGCAATCTGTACACCATCATTTAGGCTGAGGAGATTGCAAAATGGGCTGAAGGTTAAATGCACATCTTGGAAGAGTCAAATGTTTGCTTACCCAAAGTAAAAAGCAATTTAAGTCCGAAACAGTAACAGTAACTCAAAATATAAGAAGTTTTAAATTACTGCTGTTTTGAAAGTATTGCCTCCACTCCCAACCAGAGTGATAGGATCCACCAGCCAAAAGTTTTCTCCTGACCTTTGATTCTGCTTTTGATAAATGTTCTGTCTTGTTTTAGGTATTATTTAAAAGATTAGGATGGCCTACAACCTTGCTGCTCAGAGTATTTCAGGGAGGCCCCAATGGAGAGGGTCTCTTGAGGTCAGAGTGACTGTGAGAGACACAGTCTCTGACATTTTCATAAACTAATTGAATACTTGGCACAATGTTGAGCTTGGACAGCATGAGTTTCTCACCTGGCTACTCTTTAACTGTATCAATTCTGCCTTAATTTCTACTCTGAGAATGTGATAGAATAACGTGGGTCATTTTTTCTAACTGGACCTCTGTAATGATCTGAGATACATAAACTACATAAATTATAAATGATTGTATCTCTGAAAATGTGCAAAGCATCTTTGGATTTTCTCAGTCTCTTTTATTATTAAGTTATATGTTCACATGTCTAACATCTTCATGGGTTAATTCAGATTTGACAGACTTTCTGCTGTAGAGTTATGATAAGGTGTGAGTTATGCATAATATCCTCTGCACAAAATCTAACTCCAGCCCCCTCTCCCCTCTGCTGCCTGGCTGTTGTAATCTAGTTTCTTAAGGTGTTCTCCTGAGAAATTGTGTCCTACATCTTCTGGAACTGCCCCCC
>PVKS010027617.1:0-17729 GCA_004027875.1 Aplodontia rufa
CCTTAGCTCTGATTACAAGTTACAATAAACATATATATTTCTCTCCACATGACAGTTATAAATGAAAAAGGCATTTATAGCATGCGGATGAGAATTTAGAAAAAGAGTTGCTTCTTTTAATGCTTTGATGAAAGTATAAGTTGACATAAATTTTTAACAAGTGATTTAATGGGATTTTGAAAATTCAGTAAATCCAAATCTAGGTGTTTGTGATATCTATTCATATACATTTTGTATCAAAAAGAATATTGAAAACCAGAACATATTTTGCAATGACACGATGAAGGACTTTTGAAAAAGAATAAAATAATTACTATGCAATATTAATATAGTGTGTACCATATAATAAGTAGCAAGTAAGTGCAATATATTATTTTCTCAGAATACTAATAAATAAGATATAGAATGTGTTTTCATCTGTATTGTAATAATGTGATATAAATATCTGCTTAGATATTTAAGGGTAAGAATTCATGTGAAGAATTTCCTCTTATCTTTTAAGTCACAGTCAAAGTTCAAATAACTAAATGCACTACATACTCTTGAAGATTTTTCTGTGTTTAATCTTTGGTATGCATGAAAATATGGCAGCATATTTTGAGCTAAATGTAAAATGAAATATTGCTTACTGTGTGTTTTATTCTATCGTTTGACATATTATCACTGATTGGTGTGCTATTTTTGTGTACTTTCCTAACATGAAGGAATGTATAAGTCCATTTTGTGTTTCTATAACAAAATACATGAAGCTAAATATCTTCTGAAAAAAAAAGTTTTATTTACTCATGTTTCTGGAGGTTCAAGAGCATGGCACCAGCATCTGCTCAGCCATAATGAGGCCCTCAAACTGGGTGGACAGCAGCCCATGTGGAAAAGATGACGTGATGAGACAGGAAGCAAGAGGTTGGTGTGGGGCCAAGCTTGCAGGTTTTATAGCAATTTGACATTTGCGTGCTTCCAATGAGAAAGCACTCGCTGGAGAAAAGTATGAATTCTTGGTAAAGATCTAATCACCTCACACTAGGCTCCTCTTCTTAAAGAAAGATTCCACCACCTCAACTCCACTACACTGGTGACCAAAACTCTAGCAAATGAATCTTAGAGTTACATCCCATGTTCAAATAATAGCAAGGAAGAAAATGTAATTTGCTTTTAATCATACAATTTCTCCCAGGAAAACCTGCATTTGACAATATCTATGGAAAAGAAAATTGCCTATTTTACCTATAAGGAGATGGTTATGGTTAAGATGTGAGGTGTCCCCAAAAAGCCACGTGTGAGACAGTGCAAGAAGGCTTCGAAGTGAAACAATTGAGTTATAAGATCCTTAACACAATCAGTGAATTAATGCCACCATAGGAATTAACTGCATGGTAATTGAAAGCAGGTAGGGTGTGACTGGAGGAGGTGGGTCACTTGGGACAAGTCTTTGGGGTATATATTTTGTATCTGGTGATTGGAGTCTTTTTTCTGCTTCCTGATTGCAGTGTTCTGAGCCACTTTCTTCCAGCACACCCTTTCACCCTGATGTTCTGTCTCACCCCCAGCCCTGAGAAATGAAGTCTGCTGCCTATAGACTGAGACCTCGGAAATTGAGACCAAAATAAATTTTCTTCCTCTAAAATTGTTCTTGTCAGATCTTTTAGTCACAGCAGCATAAAAGCTAACTAAAATAGAGATTGATTGATGTATCTACCCCAGAGATTGCAAGTCAGTGGTGAGAGGTTCATAAAACAATTATCTATCATGATTCTGGGGCAGGTACCCCAAGAACACACTCACAGAAAAACAGGTGTGAGTATTAGCCTTTTACATAGTCTTATCAATGTAATCTGCTTTTGTTTTCCTGTTGTCTGCTTCACAAGGTATGTAAAAAACAATTATGAACCTATTCTCACAAGAGGACACAGAATGTCTTTTTACATAAAACCATTAAGTGGGAAACCACACCACTGATGTATTTTCTAAGACTAAGTTGTTCTTAAAAACAGAATGGAATAATATTTTTAAATGTTTTAATTAAATTAGAATCTAAGAATATATGCATTCTTATCTAAAAATCAGCTAATTGGTAGACCATTAGCCACATCAAAACTATGTTCTTTCTCTCTTTGGGCATTACGCTGTTTTGTAGCTACCTATGCTGTTTAAAACCTGACTTGAGAGAAAGACTGATATAACATATTCTATTGCTAACAAAAAAAACTGCAGTTTCAAAGAATTGTTGAGTTCTCCATTAGGAACAATGCATTGCTAAATTCCAGCAGTTTCTAATTTCATTGCTAGCATGTTCACAGAGAATAGCAAGCACGGTTGACTAACTTTTGTACTAGACTTGTTTTGTGTTTGATAAACTGAACTAAGATGGTGGAGAAAAATACCCATCACGTGAAAATTCGTTAAGGAGTAACAATGTATGCTTAGAAAATCCTTGCTTGCACTTCATTCACGTACGAGGGAGTTCCTTATTTGCTAAAATTTTTTTTAACTTCTGCTCTGTTCCTTTTCATTTTATTTTTTAAAAAATAAAAATTAAAAATTTTATTTAGTTTTTCATGTGAGTTTCATTGCTCCAACACTTCCTTGTTTACAAGGTGCTGGGATCTGAACCCAGGTCCTTGCTCATGACAGGCAAGAGCCACAACAGTTGAGCCACTGCTTCAGCCCTGCTCTATTCCTTCTTAAATCATCCTGCTTTCCCCTTGTTCTTACAGACACTTCTGTCCGATGGGGCTCTCTGATTTTTTTGTTAATTGTTTTGGATATGAGAATCCCAGTGATCTTTCCTCTTCTCAGGCCATTGCGTTACTTTTCTAATAAAGGATGATTTTTCTTCTGCTCTTCTGAGAATCACAGCTCAGCAACTCCTTTCCAATGTTTTGCTTTTTTCCCTCCAACACAAAAGACAGCCTAATAAAAAGCTGGTTATACAGATGTTCATAACTTAATTGTTGTTGTTGTTAGTAAATGAGTAAATGGAGTTAATTATTGAGCACTTGTTTATGCACCAGGCACTGTTCTAAGGAATTTACATGTGATCTCACATTGAGTCCATACAAAAGTTCTAATGCTTTCTTTATAAAAAGAAACTGAGACCCAGACATAATTAATCACTTACTCAAGTGAGACACTTTAGGAGAGATAGTAAAATGGCTAGGTAGACAGACCACAGGCCCCATTCAACCACGCCTTGAAGCTGCCTCCTGGAGGGAGAGCCATTAATGGCAATGACCACGTGGTTCACCTGTGGGAGCAACTCCTTTGTCCCAGAGGCAGGAAAATTAAGAAGTGGAGGTGGATACAAATGGGAACTTAGGCAGATTTGCTACCTGTTTTTCCTAGATAGATTTTAACCACTGCCTTGGGTGCTTAGTTTCAATGCCTGTTTTACATAGTTTAACCAATGATGTTGGTGCTTTTCTCAATGCCTGCTTTACATGAATCTTAATCAAGGTTCATACCCAAAACCAATATAAACTCTGGCCTAACGTCCATCAGATGGTGTCCTGCTTCCAGGTACCCCTCCGCCTTTCAGTGTCTCTGCTCTCCTTCCTTAAGTACATCCTATTTTTTTTTTCTCCTCCTTTCATGGTTGTCCATGGATTTTATTCTTCAAATACCCAAGACAAGAACCCAGAAGATTGGCTCTGAATACCCAGGGTGAATTTCCACTACACCAAGAGCTAAAATACCCACTTTTTAGCTGGAGGGCTGCTAACACTTTTTCAGCTGCAGAAATCTGAAGCCTGCCCAAATTCCTAGTTTTAACTGGGAATAGCTGCAAACACTAGACATGGGCTATTTTGTCTGCTGGAATCTGTAGTCAGTCCAGACTCCATTTGCCAGTGGGAGCAGAGAATCCAGCCTCATCTCAAAAAGCCCGTATCACAAATTACATGGCTTACGTGTCAGAGCTTGGATTTTAGTTATTCCATTGATTCCAGAACCACTAACCAATGTTCTCCAAGCCTCCAGAGCTGTTGAGATAGGTATCAAAAACTCGAATTTGGATAAGTCCTCCAAAGAATTCTGATGCATATTTAAGTGTGAGAACCGTACACAGAGCTGTGCTGCATGAGTATTTAACTAAGAGCTATATAGAAATGAACGGCAGAGACATTCCTAAACGAGTAAGTTATCTCCTTATTACTTTTAATATTTACATTTTTAAGCAACCAGCTCTACAATTCACTTTATCAATGTTCAATTAATGTCTTCCTAATAATTTGGAACTTCTGTGCAAGAAATCAGGCTCCTTGAGTGTGGCGGAAATGTGGCACACTGCAAGGGAGGATAATGTACAACACGTTGTCTTTCCCTCGAAGGACTTGCAATCTAAGGAAGGAGATAAGGGAGATTTAAAAAAAAAAAAAGATAACTAAAAATCACAAAATAAATCTTGGTGAGGTCTTGAATTAGAAAACCTAAATCTGAATACCAATTCCAATTTTGATTTGCTGTGAGATTTTATTCAAGTTATTTTGCTTTCCGTTACTATCTTAACTTCCTTAAAGAATTTAATTTATTAGGTCATTAGAATTATATGAGAAAAAAATGTTTTGTACTTGTCTAACATATATTAAGCAACCAATAATTGTGAATTAGTTACCACTACTTCCCTATTATTACTGTTTATTACAGTTAACATTACTAGTATTATTACCACTAGCAGTGAACATTGTATAATGAGATCTTAGTGAGCAGAGAAATAGAAGTATATAGAAGTTAAAGAACTTTTAAGACCATTGAAGACTGAGATGCTTAAGGAAACATTTAAGAAAAGTTAGGACCATGCTGGAGTGGTGGCTCAGTGATTGAGGTGCTTGCCTGGCATGCGTGAGGACCTGAGTTCAAACCTTAGCCGCTTGTACAAAACTAAGTGTCCGAACAATGAAGGCTACATGAAAAACTAAATAAAATTGATTCTATCTTTCTCTCACTGTCCTTCTCTCTTTAAAAAGAAAGAAAGAAAGAAAGCTAAGTTAGGACCTAAATTGGGAAATCTCTGTTTTCATTTCCTTCCTTTGAAAATGAGTTGGCAAAAAAAAAAAAAGGAATTTGAAAAATTTCTAAGAAAAAAATAGATCAGCGTCACTGGTACAACAAATTTATGAAGGAAAGGATGTAAAAATGTAGTAATCTCAGGTTTAAAGTTAATATATATGGATTTATCTTGCAGTAAACTGAGATCCAACTCTATTAAAGACAAATTTCATATGTTACACAGGCGTGGGTCAGCAAAAAAAAAAAAACGTGAACACAAAAATACTCAAGTAGTAGGCGTTTACAAAGAGTCAGTAATCTCCTTGTTGTACTGAATTTCTTTTAATCTTCTAAATGCTATGCCAAAAATGCTTGGAAGGGAAGTTTGAAGTGCAGAATGGAAAGTCTGAGGCGAGCGAGCGACACCAACAGTGCTAGGTATTGGGTTCTTAAGAGGTCAATAATCACAGCAGGATCTCCCTGGGCTAAACCTGGAGACTGAGAAACAGATCAAAAGATAATGGAAAATGGAATCTTTCAAAAAGGGTATGCGGTAGATTGCACTCTAAGGACCCATTTGATTTTATGAATTCCATTAATAATTCTAGCTGTACATTTTTCAACCTTTTATCCTTAGGGCTTAGTCAAAATTAAGTGAACTAACAACTATATTAACAACAAGCAAGAGAACTGAATTGTGTTTACTGTGATTCCAAAGAGCTTTCCCAAGCAGATTCATTGGTAAGAACAAATCCTCTTAGCGGCTATTGGCTCTGATAATCTTTATGTAGTGCAATTCTTTGCTCCTCCATTAACCCACTCATTGACTACGCAGGAAGTGGTGCTTAGACACTGATAAGATTTAAAATAGCAGTTTTCTAACAACAACAACAGCAAGAACAAAAAAAAAAAAAAAAAAAAAACCTTTAGATGGAAAAAAGCATAATTTCCAGCTGGGCGTAGTGACACATGCCTGTAGTTCCAGCAACTCAGGATGCTGAGGCAGGAGGACCAGGAGTTCAAAGTGAGCCTCAGCAATTTAGTGTAACCTTAAGCAACTTAAGGAGATCCTGTCTCAAAATAAAATATAAAAGGGGCTGGGAATGGGCTCAGTTATTAAGTTCCCCTATGTTGAATTCCTGGTAATAAAAAAAAAGGAAGAAGAAAGAAAGAAAAAGCAAAATTTGTGATATTATCAAAATGATCAAAAAGATTACTTTAGGATGTGCTTTGGAAATCCATAAACCTTAAACTTTCACTCCATTAATACCTATGGTACTAAGTATGGTACTAAGCTAATAAGTAGACTATTCTTGCTTTTTCATCTTTTTTTTTAAGAAAACATAAAAATCTAGCATATAATTATTTTCTGGCATAATTTTACATGTTATGGGTTGGAATATGGAGGATAAACAAATTATTTCTAAGAGCAAGTATTTTAAGGTGTGCCTTTGGTTATCATTGATCAGAATTCCTCATCAATATGTCCCCCAAATAATTGCATTTTAAGACTAAAAGTCAGGGGCTGGAGCAGCGGCTCAGCAGTAGCTGCACTTGCCTGGCATGCGTAAGGACCCAAGTCTGAACCCCAGCACCACGTACATACTGAAGTCTCGGAGCAAGGAAGGCCACATGAAAAACTAAATAAAATTGATTCTCTCACTCTCTGTCTCAGTCTCCCTCTCTCTTAAAAAAAAAAAAAGGGTTAAAAGGCCAAAAAAAAAAAAGAAAGAAAAGAAAAAGAATAAAAAGAAAAGAAAAAATAGCATTGAAGGAATTAGATGAATAGGTTTTCTAACATGAGTGTGACTGGTTTTATAAATTTGTAAATCTATTTGCTCTTATATAATCACATTTGTAGAATGAGCATTACTACTTTCTGACAAGTGGGTTACATATATCCAGCATATTTACTAAGTGAATGAAACAAAGAGAAACATTGTGTTGGAAGCCTGGTGTCACTTTTCCTCAAATTTAAGGCTTCATAATGATTGATTGTGAATGTCCTAAATGAAGTTTGAATCCCAGTGCTACTGAAAAGGCAGGAAATATTCCTTGCATGAACATGTTTCCTTACCTGTGCAAAGGAAAATATCATGCTATTCTTCATGCAGTTGCTTTGGGAATAGAGAAGTATTTATGGAGATGGCTGGAAAGCATAGGTATTTGTAGATGTTAGACACAACTACATTTGTTTGATTATGGCGTCTCTGTGCTTCTTCCGCAGGAAAGTGGACATACTGATTCACATGCATGCTGATTTACATATCAAGGGGAAATTTCTAAGATCTTGCTTTAAACTTTTGTTTGTTGAGAATGGCTGGGAAAGAATTCTCCATTGTTCTCATGTTTCCCTGCCGGTCCTCTGAACAAAGGGAAGAATTGTGAGCTTTCCAGGATGTCTCCCCATGGGGCAATGGTGAGGCAAGTTTGCTAGCAGCCCTCTTTAAATGCTGGAGTTCCCCAAACTCAAGTTTTCTCAACTCTCTCAGAAACCAACAGCATGTGCAACATCAAGTCCGACTACTCTATATCACCTTTGGGGCTTGGAGGTGGACAAGAGAGCCATGAACATGATTCTCACGCTACCTCCTCTGCATAAAGTCTTCCTGAAATTTCAGCCAGCTGCTGTGAGCTTATGGCAGTCTAACTTGCAAGCTTCCAGGCAGGCTAACAAACTCCTCAGGACCTGCTTTGACAGGAACTAGCTTACCTAAACAGAAATCACTCAACATTTGAGAAAAATTGCATAAACACTGAGAAAATGGGAGTGAGTTGTGAAGCACATGGCCAAGAGTTGATGAAATTCCTTCATCGTGTTGTGGATTTTTGTTGTTTGTTGTTGTTGTTGTTGCTGTTTTTATGGTGTTGGGAATTGAACCGAAGGCCTCAGGCATTTCAGGCAAGTGCTCTACACTGAATTACATCCTCAGCCTGTGTGCTACATTCTTTGAATAAGGCCTGAACTACTAAATTATCCTCAAACTTTAATATATCCAATTTCCCTGTGAAAAAGAATATAGCTCCAGATATTTAAATTTGTTCTCTACTTTATATTTTCATATGACCAGGGATTAGATCAGGCCCTTGTTCTTTTTCTGCTCAAATCACTCTTTTGAAGCAGGCTGTAGCTACTGACTGGATGACGGTGTGATAAATTGATTTTCCTGACATGTGTAGTGGAAGACTGAGAGACACGACCATCTTCAGGACAGGAAGTCAGATAAGTAACTTCAAACTTGAAAAAACTAAAATGGGAAAGAGAAGGGCTTCCTGAAAGTGAGCGGTTACTTGAATTCAGCGTGTAGAGACATAAACGATATGAATCTTCACAGAGAGGATTAGATGAGATACAGAACACTAGAGCTGGAATGAACCATAAATATAATCCAGTCCAAAGGGAGGCGGATTCGGTCGCTCTCCAAGGTCACGCTGCGCAGCGGGTGGCGCACAGACCTCACAATTACAAGGCCAGCATGCTATTTATCCCCATCAGACATCCAAAACTGTGACAGCAATGCTGAAGGAGTGCATTGCCACAATTTCATTGATTTGGGGGAAATAAATCTAGGAGAGCTTCTCTTTTTTCTTATTTCTTTCCTTCATCTTAGTGTGGCTATGACATTATTTTTCTCTCATGCAATTGTTATAGTCCGATGTAATATAAGCAATTTGGAGATTTACAACTATTTTTTCCCACTTAGGATGATTCATTTTCTATTTCTAACATAATTATTGGCATATCAAATCATTCATAGCAGACATGAAGGAGTTCTACTTCTGTAAAAGCCGTGGATCAGTTTAGTGTCAATTATGTATATGAAGTTTTCAGCCTTGTTGGATATTTTGTGTCTTTTTGCAATATCTCCCAATGCTGCCGTTGGTTTGAATATGAGGTGTTCTCCAAACACTCATGTGAGATGATGCAAGAAGGTTCAGAGGTGAAATGATTAGATAATGAGAGCTGTACCCCAATCAGTGGATTCATCCATTGGAGTGGTCGCTGCAGGCAGGTAAGATGTGACTGGAGGAGATAGGTCACTGGAGGCACGCCTTTGGAGTTGATATTTTGTCCCTGTAAGTAGAGCACCCTCTCTCTCTCTCTCTCTGCCTCCTTCTCTTCTTGATTGCTGCATTCTGAGCAGCTGTTCTCCTCCACAAACTTCTGCCATAACGTTCAGCCTCACCTCAAGCCCAGAGAATGGAGTCAGCTGTTTATAAACTGAGACCTCTGAAACTGTGAGCTGCAAAAAAACTTTTCTTCCTCTAAGTTGTCCTGGTCTGGTCTTTTGGTCATAGTGACACAAAAGCTGGCTAAAACAGTAACCATGATGGAGATTATGTTTGTTTTTTTTTGTTTGCTTCATTTGCAATACTGAGAATTGAACATAGGCATACTCTGCCACTGAGACTGAGTCAGGGTGTAAGTTGCTGAAGCTCACCTGAAATTTGTCATTCCTTCTGCCTCATCCTCCTGAGTCACTGGGATTATAGGTCTGCACCACTGTGCCCAAATCAGAATATGTTCTACGTCGTTGTCATTCACTGAAACACATCTGTCAATCTCTACCTATATCTACACATACGTGCTTCACCCTTCTTATTTCCTTCAGTTTTTTCCAAGCCAGAGAAAAAAGTCAGGCTGTGTGATTGGAATTTGGGGACCATACAAAGGAAATTGGTCCTCTTTGTTTAAGAGGACAAAGAGCAGAGCCTTCCTGCTGGAGATAAACATATGTTTGTCAACTGCTTAACAAACAGGTGCCACATTTCTCAAGAAAAGTTCTTCCCATAATGCAGACAGACCTGCTGATAGAGATGCTCCTGGGCACAGATCAAAGGCCCCAACCTCCAAGTCCATGCCCTCAGGTGTGAGGGAAGACAGACAATAACTAATGACAGGGAGGGATTCTTAGAAACTATGAAAAAAAGAGCCTCTCACTCTGAGGGCTCCATCCCCGCTCTGGGGGATATCTGCTCTGCTTCTTATTATTGTCTTAAAATAAGATCAGTCTGCTATACTTGTCTCGGCATCCCTATGTTTCTCCCACTCCAGGAAGACAAAAACTCAACTTCCACAAAACCCAAACCAGCATCATTTCCTTCCTTCTTTCTGTCATTCCTTCCTTTCTTCCTACCTTCCATTTCTTGAGCTCACAATGATGCAGAGGCTTTGAGATAAGGGTGGATTCTCTGCTCCTGCTGGCAAATGGAGTTTGGGCTGACTGCAGACTTCTGCAGCCAAAACAGCCCACTTTGAGTGTTTGCAGCTATTCCCAGTTAAAACAGGGAATTTGGGCTGGCTGCAGGTTCCTGCGGATGAATAGTGTTAGCAGCTCCCCAGCTAAGAGCTGGGTTTTTCCTCACTATTGTCGAGCGCTGCCTTGAAGCTCTTGGTGTGGAAATTCATCCTGGGAATCCAGTACCAATCTTCTTCTGGTTTTTCGTCTCACAAATTTGAAGAATAAAATCCACAGACAACCATGAAAGGGGAGGAGGCATTGAAACCAAGCACCAAAATCATTGGTCAAAATCTATGCAAAACAGATAGGGAATCTTTCCTAGTTCCTGGCTGTGTTCACTCCCACTTCTTACTTTTCCCACCTCTGGGACAAAGGAGTTGCTCCCACAGGTGAGTCTCATGCTCCTTTGCATTTAAAGGCCCTGAGCATGCCCATTAATCTCTCTCTACTGGCTAGCTTCTAGGGGTGGTTGAATGGGGCCCATGGTCCCTACTACCTTGCCATTTTACTATCTCTCTTAATCTGTATCATCAATATGTGCCAGACCTTGTACTAGAGTTTGTGAATCCAGTGGGGAACATTTACGGAAGCCAGTAGTAAGGATGGCAGAGAATAATCACATCAGTGCTATCACTAAACCTGGGAACAGGGACCTCTGTGCTGAGTCCAGGAACTTTAAAGAGAGGCTTAAAATATCACTAAGTCTTACACAAGGTGCACTAAAGAATACAATGACACCTTGTCGCTCAGAATACAGCATTCAGGTTCAGCATGGTACTCAATTAACACTAAAGCATCTACTTTCACATTGACACTCTTCATATTCCAGGAAACCACTCCTCAACATTTTCACCCAAGCCCAAAGACCGTATCTGAGTTCTGAAAAATGTGTATGCTGTAATGCACTAGAGGTTGAATAATGCTTCTGACACTATGCACAGAATTGAACAAGGAAAGAATGGGCGTAGGAAAGAGAACATATATGAATATATTCGTAAAGTTATCATGAAGGCAATAGATTCTGACAGTAAAATATAATTTTCCAGAATTGTGGAGCATCTATATTTTTTTCTTATTCCATTTTGTGCTTCTAGAGGTACTAGTACATTCTTGCAATTTTCATATAAGTTTCACTTACTAGCTAAAAAGCATTTTGCACTATGAAGTGACTCATATCACTGGGTGTGTATGTATGAAGGTATGGACAAAGATGTGTGAAGAATAATCACTGTTCTTAACGCTAGCATCCAGAGAGTTCTTTACAGTCCAGAAAGCTAAAACTGCACATAGCTATACTCCTACGTAAATGGGTAAGTTTAACTTTACACAATGCTAAATCAAATTGTCTTTCCATAAATGTTTTAAAATTTTTATTTTCATAAGTAAAACTGAGAGGCTAACATAAATTAGAATATATAATAGTGAGTACTTTAGAGAAAATATTTTCAGAAATAAATATTTTTACTTTATGTAAATATTTACTATATATATAAATATTTATAAAAATATATAAACATTTTGTTGATTTTTGGTGACAATGCACCAAACATTTTATACTTTGTGAACAATTACATTTTGAATTTTAATCCTTTTGAGTATTGAGAATGAGGGAAAAGATTAGAGAAACAGAAAAGAATTAGAGAACTAGTACAAAAATGCAATACAGAGAAGAAAAAATTGATAAAGGAAAATATACATTATGTTCTGAAAAACTATCTGTTGGAATCTTTAAAAAATTACTTGAGACAATGAAAAGGAGCTTATTTTTGTGGAGCATGACCCACTTAAAATTTGCAGTCAGGTCACTATAAATTCTTTATTAATGAATATTTAATTACTTAATTACTGATCAAAATGTGAAACCAAGCAAAAAAGTATTTTTATGAAATCTGCAGCTTGAATAAGTCAGATGAAAGCCATATAAATATATATTCTGTACTCATTAAAGATGCACTTATCCATAGAAGCAATGGAAATGTATGTGTGCTTCTATTTGCATATATTTGCTCATATTTGAATAAATAGTAACTGGAAGTGGGTGCGTGAGGAGCTCTGAAAATGGTTATCCTGGAACAGAAAGTAAGAGGCTGGATGGATGGGTCTGGGTACTTTCTGCAGTTTGGGGATGTTGTATATGCATTGCCTCTTAAACATTGTTTTATATCAAAGTTAAAAAGGTGTCAATTAGAAGTAAGGAAATTCTTAGATCATACTAATCAACTCATTTCTATCTTTAATGCTTATCAAAATGGGAATTTGTAGCTTATAATTGTGCATAGTATTTGAAAAAAAATTGGAAGCTACCTAGCATGCAAGAACTGTGCCAAGTGCACTCCTATATTCACTGTAGCACCATCTACTAAAGCCAAAATGTGGATGAACAAAAGTGTCCATCAATGTAAGAACGGATAAGGAAAATGCGGTGTATATACACAAATATATACTATTCAACCTTAAAAAGAAATCCGGCCATTTGTGACAGAACTGGAGGATATTATGCTAAATGAAATAAGCGTGAGAAATAAAAAGTTCAGAGATCCATTTTCAGAATATGGTATTTAGTCTTAAATGGGATGTAAGATCCAATACTGTTGTTTTTACTATACCCCTTTTGTCCTCCCAGAGTTTACAAGTAGCCAATTGCATAGATATTTTTTCTCTTTTTTAAGAGAGAGGGACAGTGACAGAATGACAGAGACACAGAGGGAGAGAATCAATTTTATTTAGTTTTTCACATGGCCTTCGTTTCACTGACAATTCATTATGTACGTGGTGCTAGGGTTTGAACTCACATCCTCATCCATGCCAGGCAAGCGCTGTAGCCAGGCAAGGGCTGTAACCACTGAGCCACCACTCCTGCTCCCAATTGTGTATATTTTAACCAGAGTTCCTCCTATCAGAGCAAGGTGCAGTACTGTGTTGGGCTGACTGCACGCAGAAGTGCATTTACTGTCTGGGTTTTCTTTGGTTACGTACCCTTTTGCAGAAGTTAAAGTTTGCTTGCTGAGCTAATTCTGGGCACATATTTGATTACTTGTGACTCCCCGGCATTACTAATATAAGCAAGGCACAGAAAGACACCATACCTCACATTCTCACTTACATGAAGAACGTAAAAATCTTGTACTCATAGAGAGCAAAGTGCTCACCAGAGTCTGGGGGCTGGGGAAACGGGATGTTAGTCAAACAACACAAAATTTCAGTTAGTTAAGAATTAGCTCAAGAGAACTATTGCACATCAGAGTGACTATAGCTAATAGCAATATATGGTGTATTTGAAAACTGCAGAGTGTATATTTTTAAATGTTCTCACTACAAACAAAACAAAACAAAACAAAAACAAACAAAAAAAACTTATAAATGTGTGAGAAAGTCCAAATGTTAAATAGTTGGATTTGACCACTTCACAATATATGTATGAAAACAACATATTGTACGCTATAAATGCATATAATATTTTTCAATTAAAAAAACATATCATAATCAAAGACAGACAAAACATAAAAGCTGTTTAAAAGTTTTGCTTTATTTTAGCTACTTTATCATTTCAAAAATGCTCTTGTTACATCTTACCTGCAGCCATGATATATTATTAAACTAAAAATCTCTACCTTCATTTAATGCACTTTTTCAATAAAATGTGTCAAACAATGTGTATTAAAGTTAAAAAAGTCAATCCCTTCTCTCCCAGGGCAGAGTCTACCGGGGAGACCAAGGAGTGAAAAAGGCAATTGCAGTGCTATTTGATACTTGTTATAAAATGCTAAAACTGGAACACTAGGAGATAACTTAAGAGAAAAGGCAGGCACATAGCTCAGATTGGTGTGCAGGAGTTCTCCAGGGGAGAAGATAGAGAAAGGTTGAGATGTTTCCAGACAGAGGAATCAGGACAGGATGAGGCTCATTGTGGCAGAGTTTAACTTACAACAAAGGGAAGAGGAAGACAGAACCAAACCACCTACAGCTTTTCATTATTTAGCAAGGAGTTTACATTTTATATTGAGGGCTCTGGATAGCCATTAAACAAGATTTTAGTAGGCAAGTCATTGTGATCAGGTTTTTGTTTTAGAATAATCAATTTACTACAGGGTGTTGAAAGGAGACTATAAAGTCAAAGGCTGTTACATTACTTGGGTCAGAATAATTAAGGTCTAAAGCAAGGAGGGGTGAGGGAGAGAAGGACAGAGATGAATGGATTCATGGATAAACTACTCCCTGATTGATTTGTTTGGGGTTTGGCACAAGCAGATGGGTAGATTTCCTATAGTCTATACTTAGGATACTTAGCAAATGAAAATACAGGATGCTTCATTAAATTTTAACTTCAGGTTAACAGTAAATAATTTGTTAGTATAAAAATGTTCCATGTAAAATTCAGAATAAATTTAGCCTGGCTCCCCGCCCCCAAAATCCTCCTTGTTTATTTAAAATTTGAATTTAATCTTGTGCCCTGTAGTTAATCTGGTAAACAAACCACAGTGAAGTATTAAATATAGTACCTACATTTTTGTAATATTCAGACAAACCACAGTGAAGTATTAAATACAGTACCTACATTTTTGTAATATTCAGACAAACCACAGTGAAGTATTAAATATAGTACCTACATTTTTGTAATATTCAGACAAACCACAGTGAAGTATTAAATATAGTACCTACATTTTTGTAATATTCAGATATTCCTCTCCCTTGTAATGCAGATATAGTTTTATGTTTCATTGTATACCACTTATAATTTTCAATCAAGAATCTCCGTTTTCATGGAAGTTGAAAGCAGAAAGCATGTACCAGAGGCTAAGAAGCATAGCGGGTAGCTAAGACAGTATGAGAAACTTTGGTCCTGGGTACCAACTTACAATTAGACAGAGAGCAAGAAGTTCTGGAGTTCCATTGCAAAGTAGATTGACCATAAGTTACAATAATGTTTGTTTCTGTGTTTCAAAAAGCTGGAAGAAAGGATTTTGAAAGTTTCACCATAAGAAATTGTAAATGTTGGTTCTGGAGCAGTGTCTCAGTAGTCCAACACTTGCCTGGTATGCTCAAGGACACAGGTTCAAACCTCAGTACAACATACACAACTTAATGTTGGAAAAACAAAAACCATAGCAAAATAAATAAAATTGACAAATATTTAATGAGATAGAAATGCTTAACTTCATTCCAACATTACACAATGTATTCATATAGCAAAACATTGCATGTGACCCGGTAATATGAAAACTTTTTGTGTATCAGTTAGAAAAATAGATTCTACCAGAAAAAGTAAATTTAGGGCCAGAAAGAACTGAAGGAAAGGAAAGTTAATTGTGTAAAAATAAAATAAATTGAATAAAAAAATTCAATGTAATTATTTTTATTCAGTTATACAATTTCTGAATTTTATTTTAAAGTTTAATGCAGGACAGTAAAAAACCACTGTAGTATCAAGAACAATTAATTTCCACCTCCCCCAGTCAGTATTTTCTTTGTTCCCTGATGTTTTGTGGGAGAGTTAGTTACTGAGAGCTATTTCTGATAGCTCTCGTAAGCTTCACATGTAAAAATTCATTTTTTAAATGATTAATGGAGTAGAAATTTACTTGAGCTTGAAGATATGTACTTTGTAAAGATGGCTCAGAAAGGTTAAAAATTAGTGAGAATTCACAGAGCAAGTACCCTAAGTACCCAGGGCTTGAAGTTAGTGGTGGCCCTGTCACCATACCAATTGCTTTCAAGAGACAGCCTCATCCATAATATCACTCAAGCCTCTTTGGTCAATCTGTACAATTTTATAAATTTGCAATTGTGGGTATGTTGCTCTGCTGCTTCCATTATACTGAATTTGTTCTCTTTGAAAATTTATAAATGTGACTTGAGCCTGTCTTATAATTAAACTACTTTTGCTCTCTAAGAGCAGAAACTGCCAATGTTTTTTTTTAAATGTCTATACTTTAAGATCATTGGAAAAAAGGCAATATTTCAAATTATTCAAAACACTCACAAATCATTTTGATGTGTTAGCATCCACTAATATTTCTTTAAGTGTTACATCAGCTATTCTCCTTAGCTTAAAAAAAAATAGAATAGTTTTCTTCGTAATTTTTTGCCAACTTTGAAATGATTGGATATAAATGCTTGTGTTTCTATGACATTTGTCAAGGTGTTAATTTTGATTATTCATAATCACTTCATATGTTTCCTATCTTATAATTGAAATTCATACTGATACATTTCTTTGAACATTAAAAGCAAGATCATATTTTGAATCACTTAGATGCTGTCCTTAATAATGTTTAATTTTATTGGTTATATGATATTAAAGCCATCAATTCACTTCAAATACTGATTAACATATAACAGAGTCACCCAAGTGTGTATGTGTGTGTGTTCACATATATGCATGCATCTATGGGTACGTATTCTACATTTTATTTCAGTAAGAAAGTAATCTCCTCAAACTGCCATACTCAATAGACTTTATGCTCCCCTTAAGGCATTTATCATTTTTCCTGCTTGTATTCTAGCTATTTATGCATATTTTTGTCTCCCCTAAGGTTTTTACAGGTAGGCACTGTGCTTAATTCATCTTTATATCTCCCACAGTGCCTACACACAGCTTTGCATACTGTGAGTACTTGTTAAATATTGTTAAATGAATGACAGAGAAAGTAAATTTTGCTTATTTGATCACTCAGCCTAGAATTTTTTCTTATCAAAACGCAGTAAATACAGTCTTTGTAAAAGCTTTCTCTCAGACCCTATTTTAATTTCGATACATTTTACTTTCCAAAACTTAAATTATTTTTTTAATCAATAGACTTCCATCTTCTTTCTACCACAGATGTGAGGTTAAAAAAGGGATTTAAGATGAAAATAGAAAATTCTTAAGATTTATTATCCTGCTTTCTGATTATACAATCCTGTATTATCCAGTGAAGCATAACTTTATCAGTTCCTAATATAACAACTTAACTGAATAGTCTAGGAAGCCAATGATCAAAAGAGAGTGGTAATGGCCTCAGAACTGGCAACTAAAACTACCCTTTTGTCTGTATTAAAAGTTGACCTGAATGAACAAAGGAATATAGAGGTGGAGAAAATTTGCATCAGCCCATGAAAAGGGAAGGGAGAAGATATCCACATTTTGAATTATTTATGGGCTCTTTGCTTAATTCAAATGAAATGGGGCATAATCGAAGGTCAAATACAGACTCTGATAAGCAGAGTGCTGCTAATTATATGGATAATAAGTTAAAATAAATATAATTTTTGAATTGTAAGAACTGGAGGGGGAAAATTGATCTTTTCTGAAAGAAAACTCTTTGGTCATTTTGAATTAAAAAAAAAAAAATCAAATCTCCTGAACCAATTGGCCACTCTGAACTGAAATCAGTTACCTTTCAGTCAGTTTGATAAGGGTGCCTGCCTGCTCCCTTCTACGCCCTGCCCCCCATGACAGACCTCTCTTGATGCTGCTCTCTGTGACACAGAGGAGGCAGAGCAGGGCCAGTTCTTGTGGCAGGA
>PVKS010027618.1:0-27332 GCA_004027875.1 Aplodontia rufa
GGCCTGCCGTCCTAGGGGTCTCTGAGCCCTGGGGCACAGCCTGCTCTTGGGAGCACTCATCAGCCTCGGAGCACCGTGCTCTAGCCCTTCCGCCCTGTCCCTTATGCCTCTGTTCTACCCTGCAACCTGGCCCTGCCTCCTGCCTCCACAGAGCTCACTGTTACACTCTTGGCTCCTTGAAGTCCACAAAGCCCGTGTCCCCGGTGCTGGACACTTAACTATTGAACAATGCGGAAAGTGCCAGTCTGGTACTGTGGCCCAGCATGCTGGACTCCACAAGCGTCCTTCCCTCTCTAGTTAGGAGGCCACAGGGTGCTGGACTCCAGGGGCCCAGGGTTCCCACCTCTTCCACTCCTGCTAGAGATCCTGGGCGTGTGGACTGGCCTGGCTGCACCTCAGTCTGCTTACCCGTACAGTGGGCAGATCGTTACCTGCCTGGGCTGCCTGGAAGAGCTCTGCGGTAGCATCCGGCGCCCTTCAAACAGTCAGGCCACTGCTTCCCAGGGTCCCAACACCTTTCCTTTGGCCTTGCAGAGCCAGTGCCCATCTTCTGCTCCCTGATCCTTGGCTGGAGAAGAGGACATCTGCTAGCAGCTTACACGCCCCTCTCTCATTGCTGGTTGGTTTTGGCCAGTGGAGGACCCCAGCAGGACTGGAGGGTGCCAGGAGGACAGGGTCAGGACACCTATTGCCCCGCTTCCCAGGTGGCCTTGGCTGCTCCTCTGAGGTGGCCCCTCTCTGAACAGCCACGCTGCCTGGTTCTGCAATGATTTCCCCAGACGCAGCCTGTGGTGCTGCCCCGTCCCTCCTCAGTACCCTCTATCTGGTCCATGCCTTTATAAACAGTCCCTGTATTGTTCTCATTTCTCCTGACCCCACTTGGGTCCACCATCTGTTCTCTTTGGGGCCCTGATAGATTCACTGTTGTTAATTACTTTCATATGCCTTTTTATATTTTCCAAGGACTTTTCCCCATTTATGATGACCATAAATTTTCTCTGAGGCATGGCCAGTAGTGGCCAGGGAATCGATAGGACCGCCAGAGAGGTGAAGCGCCTTGCCCGAGGGGCGGGAATCCGGTGGGCCAAGGCGGAATCCTTTCCTCCTTCCTCAGCCTCGCCCTTCCAGGCTGAGCAGCACTGTGGGATACAAGCCCATTTCCTCCTGAGCCAAGAGAGGAAACTTCCGGCACCAACTATCAGAGGAGCTGGGTTTGGGCAGAGGCTTCAGGCAAGAGCCAAAAGGCAGTAAAATATTCCGAACTGGAGACTGAGTGCTTAATAATAAATAAACACCTCCACAGGAAGCCTTTGGGGGCTGCAGCCAGCATGGGGTACCCAGGAAGACACCCGCCCTTGGCCTACAGGATTCTCTGGTCATTGTCCAAATGGTCGGTGGGACAGGGTCTTGGGGGACGATCTTCAAACCCCAGAGGGGAGGAGAAGGGGATATTTTGGGATGATCCCTTATTTCGTACAAATACAGAGGCTCTCAGAAGTCATATCAAGTGTCTGAATTTCCTGACTGCACATCAGTCTGCTTTCATGTGAATTATGCAATGTTGTCATGGAGGAGAGGAGCAGCTGGACCCTGGATGGGCAGCCCTGCAATCAAAGGGGACCCATGCCGCGCCTTTGCATAGAATCACAGAAGATGGTGCCCCATCTTCCTCAGACCTGCAGGGCCCACGTGTGCCCAGAGGGGCCAGGGAGGTCCGGGGCCGATGGCGAGGAGCAGGCTGAGCTAGGGAAGAAGTCAGGTGCTCAAAGAAAAGGATCCACTCCCAAGTTCAGGAGGATGGTTGCTGTGTTGGCCTGGAGTGGCCCCAGTGAGTCCAGACCTGACCTATCAACAGAAGCCAAACCCCAGGTTTTCAGGGGCAGGCTGCAAGCTTTGAATATTGGCGACACGTTCTGATTTCCAAGAGACTTTGTGCAAGCCAAGCAAACTCCTGCTGTGGGTTGCCGGGTGTCGCCTCTGCAGATCCAATGTGTCAGCGGGGTGTCTACTTTGAGGCTGGGTGGGGGATAGCAGAAATCGGGCGAAGATCTTCAACCCTGTCCTTCCTGGATTCCCTTTCCACCCTCTCTGTAGTGCATTCAGTATGGTAGTGCAGTAGGGAGAGCTCCAGGCTAAGGGTCTGCTGTGGACTGCGGGCTTGTGTAGTCTTCAAATTCACGTAACAAAGCCCCAACCTGCAGTGAACCCGAACTCACTGATTTGGCCCCTAAGGAAGGAGTTACGGTCAAGTGAAGTCCTGAGGGCGGGATTGGTGTCCTTCTAAGGAGACACTGCAGAGTCCCCCTCCTCTCATTCTCTTCCTGCACCAAGCAGGAGCTGAGGGGAGGCGTGTGAGGACACGGCGAGAAGGCAGCAGCCTGAGGCTGGAGAGCCCTCGGCAGAAACCCACCCTGCTGGACTTGACCTGGAACTTGGCTTCCCGATCTGTGAGAAAATAAACATCTGTCATTAAATCCTCCCACTCCATGCCATCCTGTCCTGGCAGCCCCAGCAGAGGCCGGTCCAAGCACTTGGTTATAGTTGCTTTTGTCCCAGACACCCAGCCTGCTCAATAGGGATCATTACCATCTCTTGGGGACTCCAAGACCAGAATCAGTGAATGTAGGCTCGGGAAGTCTGAAGGCGGCATGAAAGCCTGGGACTCATGTCCAGTAGGAGACCGATCTGCCATGGAGCCACCTCATAGCCGGGTAGCGGGTGTGACCATCAGTCTACACACTCCTCTGTGCGGGGCTCACTTGACTTACAAAATGGAATTAAATTACTTCCATTTGGTTGGCGGAGACTTAACCTGTAAGCCGTTTGGGTTTTGTCCTCTGTCTTATTTGAGATTCGCTCAAGCAGGAGCCAGTCTGGGCACCTCCATTGGGCAGGGTCTCGCTCAGGTGATTGGAAATTGTGCAACCCTGGAAGGGCAGGGACTGGGGAGGTGGCGGAAGCGAGGTCAAGACTGCCACCTCAGCTACAGGTTGTCCCAGAGTGGGAGCTCCTTCGGAGGACCTCTGGGTGCTGCAGGAAGCAGCCACTACTGGTGTTCATGTTCCTCTCTTCTCTTACTCAGCGAGTCCTAATGTCCCTCAACGAGCTCCTTTAGACCTGAGCCCTGAAGCTTTCAAATGCATCCTCACGCAGTGGCTACAGACATCAAGCATCAACCTCTGAGATCTAGTCCAGATGCCATGAGGCCAGGTCGCCTGTCCCAGGATCAGAACTGCTTCTTGTCCAGTCTTGACTTGGATGAAGCCACAGGTAGTGCCTGGCCACAGGGGGTGACTCCCTCCTGGGGTGCTGAGCAGACCTCTAGCCTGGACTCCTGGTCAGCCAGGCTTCAGCCCTGGACTCCCCCAGGGTCTCTGCAGAGCCCACCTGCACCTGTGTGGGCTGTCTCCCTATGCTAGCTTTCTTTCCACCCCTTCCTTCAGCTCAGCAACTCATGTTGGATCCAGGTGGTTGATTAAATTGGTGCCAACTCCCTCCCCCTCCTTCCTCTGCTCTTCCTATCCAGAAGGTGGTCTTTGCTGTAGGAAGCACACACGGCTATGGGATCAGGCGATCATAGACTTGCATCCCAGCTCTGACTGTAGGAAGCACACATGGCTATGGGATCAGATGGTCATGAACTTGAATCTCAGCTCCGACTTTGATGATGTGCACTTTGGAGCCCACTAATCCAAGCCCCAGCTTCTTCAGTGAAACTTCTACGTTGGGGCCATGAACCATGAAGTCAGAGAAGGGTAAGCTCATGGAGGACAAGCCTCGCTCTCCTTGGTGTCCTGGGGTGGGATCACTAACACAGATTCCGAGTGTGCAAGGACCCTGGGGAATGAGGCAGACACAGGGACAGTCACTGCCCTGTAAGGAGCAGCTGCTTCTCCTGGCTCTTTGCCATCATCCCAAGGCCTCTTGGCTGGAGCGAGGCAGAGATGGACAGGCGGGGACTTGGACAGCACACTCATCCAGTAGCATCCAAAAGGCTTTATGGGGGCATTCTGTGCGGTCGCCAAGTAAACCACACAGCCTATCAAATCTGCTCTTCTTCACCAGGCAGGGGGCCTGGGGCTCTTGGAGCAAGATGCAAGGGTCGCCTCTGCTGGCTCTGCACCTAAGCTTGTTGCTATTGGACCCTCCGTCTGGCATCTGTGCTGTAACCCCAGAGCTAGAGTACTGGGGCCAGGCGAAGAGGGAAAAATCCCCAGCATGTGTCTGTTGTTGGCTGATGACAGAGCCTCGCTCGTCACTACAAGGCCTTGTCACGGTGGAATCATGTTTGTCAGACATGGATCACAACCCTAAGGTTATCACTCAGGGCCAGGGGACAGATGTGGCTGTTCGCACGAACACCTTTGATCGCTGGTGCTTGGAGGCACAGAGCTCTGCAGGGAGGAAGCCCACAGACAGACCTTTCCAGCTCCAGCCAAGGCTAGAGGCCAGTCCTGGGGCAACCCACGCTCTGCCACTGTTCCTTTCCAGAGACGGTGATGGATTGAGACACAGAATTAATATACATCTATATATTTATATATAAAACCCTTACAAATCACATCCCTCGAGCCAGGTCTTTAAATAATGGAAGACCGTAGATTACGGCTTTATTAGTCCCTTCCAAAAGCTTATAAAAATTATCTTTAGCCGCTGGGAAGACATTTTATCAGAATTTATGGCAACTCAGACAGTCTTGAGCTATCAGATTCAGAAACTAAGAAGCTTTCTACGGCTCTTTCTGCTGCAGACAGACCCTGGTCTCCTCTCTCTTGTAAATTAAAATCTCTAACGTTATCTACTTTATGAAATAAGACACTTGGCTCTCCTATCCCAAGCCTGCTCTTTAATTAATAAAGACTTGAGTAGGAAAAAGCCATCAACACGAGTGGGAGGCCCAGGAGCGTGGTGCGGGCGGTGAAGAGAGAGTCATGGAATCCAGAAAGAAGACAGCCCAAAATATGCCCGTCTAGGCCCACGGCTGTGTCTTGGGGGTAAACGCTTCGTTTACAGCTTGGAGAGATTTCTTCCTTTGTGTGTTCTCTGATCTGAGTCAGCCAGCCCTCTCCAGGGTCTCACTTCTCCACCACCTTGAACTTGCCGTATTCCCAGGCATCCTCCATTAGGGAACCTGAGGCTCCACTCACCCTCCGAGAGCTCATATCTAGAACGGTGTCCCTCAAGTGTATTCACGAATCAGTGCCGAGCCACAACCTTGTGACTGGGCCACCGTGGGAGATGGACAGGAACCAAGAGCAGCTTAACTTTTGTGGTGATTTTGTACTGATGATATCCAAGGGCTTCACCAAGGGTCACGTCTCATTGAACAGGATCCAAATAAGGTTAGATGTTCTTAATTTCATTTTCTTGTCATGCTTTTTTTGGTTTGATTTTTAAATTGCATTTTTTCAAATGTTTATGACAAGGAATTTTTTTTAACAATAAAATTTTTTACAATTAAGAGTTGAGTAGTTTTACAATCATAAATGCATATAAAGTAACAATATGATATGCATTTGATCATAAACCATAGTTACCCCCACATAGCCTACACCCTAGTCTCTTGATTCTACTCTATTATGCTCCTAACAAATATAACTGATTGTTCATATACGATTGTGAATTTTACAGAATTAAATGATTGTGTGCATAATATTTGACTTCTCAAATGTAAAGAGGATGCTACATTGTTGATTGTCTCCCTAGATCCTTCCCTGTCTTCTCTCCCTCCTCCCCCTTAGGTATCTATGATTGCCCTACGTTATATGTTACTAAGCCCTTGGTGGGTCCAATACATGAGTTTGACTACCTTTCACCCAAGCCTGGGTTTAACTCCAGCCTCCACAAATAAGGGAAAACATTTGACCCTTGACTCTCTGGGTTTGGCTAACTTCACTCAGCACCATTTCTTCCAATGACATCCATTTACCTTCAATAGATGCAATATCATTGTTTCTAACAGCTGAGTAGAACTCCATTGTATACATATACCAGAGCTTTTGGGTCATTCATCCAGTGAGAGGCATCTGGGTTGATTCCATAATTTAGCTATTATAAATTGAGCTGCTATGAACATGGATTTTGCTGTGTCACTGTAATATGCTGATTCTAACTCCTCTGGGAAAATACCCAGAAGAGAGATAGCTGGATCGTATGGTGGATCCAGCCTTAATTGTTTGAGGAGTCTCCACACCGCTTCCAGAGTGGTTGGACCAGTCTGCAATTCCACCAACAGTGTGCTGTCTCCCGACAAGCCCTCCAGCATCTGTTACTATTTGTATTCTTCCTCTTTGCCTCTTTGGAGTAAGGTGAAATCTTAATGTAGTTTTTATTTGCATTTCTCTTATTACCAGTGATTTAGAACACTTTCTCATGTATTCATTGGCTTGCTCAGTGTGCTTTGTTGAGAAGTTTCTGTTTAGCTCTCTGGCTAAATAAAATAATCCATTTATTGATTGGATTGTTAGTGTTTTTGACTTGAAGTTTTTTGAGAATTTTGTAAATTTTGGATATTAGTCCCCTGTCAGAGGGATCACAGGTCATGATTCTCTCCCATTGTATAGGTGGTCTCTTGACAATTGTGACCAATTCCTTGGCTGAACAGAAGCTTTTTAGCTTAATGGCATCCCACTCATTGATTTTTGACGTAATTCTTTCACTTTAGGAGTCTTGTTAAAGTCTTTGCCTACTCCCAAACACTGTATTGTTGGTCGTAATTTTTCTTCTAGCAGTTGTATAGTAGTTGGATCTTCCAGATGTTGGATCATGTCAGCAAAAAGAGATAGTTTAACTTCCTCTCTCCTTATTCTTATCCCTTTGATTTCCTTCTCTACGATAAAAAAATTTCATTTATTTGTTCTCTGGATTATTTTCTAGATCACTTCATTTGCATTTTATGATTTTCTAGAATAACCTGAAAATCACTTAACATTGACAAGGTTATTTTCTAGAGCACTTTGTCTGGAATCTGATGGTCATTTTTTAATTTAATTTACTTTTTTCTAGATTGAAGTTAAGAGTACCCAGTTCCCCTTGCTATTTATGCTAACTGTGTTCTTTGAAAAGCAGTGACAGGTTGGAAATTAGAAAACAAAATGAGACTGGTCTCTCGCCACAGTCTGAGAACTGAGGGACCCCAGCTGGCCTGGGAGGGAGACACAGGGTGCTGGTCAGTGCCTGGGCAGCAGGCGTGAACTTAATGCCAAGAGGAGGTGGAAACTCCCGAGGGCCCAGGACCAGATTCAACTGCGCAGAGCGTGTGCACCTGGTGGGCTACTCCCTGCTCCCCTGTGTTGGCCCAGTCAATGACTTCATTTTCAGCTCCTTCCCTCCTGCCCTGGGCATCAGGACTCTCATGTGTCCCATCTGTGAGCTTCCTGCTCCACAATCTCTGCCCCAGCTCCCAAGAAAAATGTGTCACAGACAAAAAAAAAAAAAATTGCCCTTGCTCTGTATCCTCAATACCAGTAACACCAGTAAGAGTCTCCCTTGTTAATCGTGGGGCTCTGTGGCAGCAGACACCATCCCCCCTTTGCAGTCAGGTTGAGCCAGGCATGAGTTCTGGCCAATGCCCTGTGAGTCAAGGTGACCAGTGTCATTTCAGGGCCCATGCCTTTTAAGGTTGGTTGGACTCACCATATCTTAGACTTCTGTCATGGTGACTTGGGATAGGAAAGCCAAAGGATGGAACCAGGGAGATAAGTAGTGATGTGTCCAAGACATTAAGATTTCCGAGTTTGTCATGGTAGCATGGCCTAGCCTAAAGAGATAAATGCAACTATTAATCAGATCTTCACAAGATTCCCGGGACAGGGGACCTATTAACCTCCTCATTGCCAGCACAACTCAACTCAGAAAGGGCGTTTGCTCAGCTAATTGTGCTCTTTTTGATAATAGCTGTCCCTGTGGGTGTGAGGTGATACCTCAGCTGATTTTGATCTGCATTTTCCTGGTGGCTAGCTATAGCACCTTCTCAGATGCCTGCTGGCCACTCCCATGTCTTCTTTGGAGAAATGTCTACTGAGGTCATTCACTCATTCTGCAATCAGTTTGTGTATTTCCGTGCTATTAAGTTGTATGCCTTCTTTTTTTTTTTTTTTTTTCAGGGCTGAGAACTGAACTTGGGGCTTGTCTGCCACTGAGCTAAGTCCCCAACCCCTATGTATGGGTTCTTTACGAATTTTGGACATTAACCTCTTATCAGATATATGACTTGCAAATGTTTTCCCCAATCTGTGGGTGGTCTTTCCTTTTTACTGATTGCTTTTCTGCAATGCCAAGCTTTCTAGTATGCTGTAGTCCCATTCATTCCCTTCTACTTACGTAGCCTGAGTTTTTGGTGTGACATTAAAAGAAATCGTTGCCAAGGCCAATGGCGAGGAGATTTGCTCCTGTTTTCTCCTAGAAGCTTTTATAATTTTAGATCTTATGTTTAGGACAAGTGATAACAAGTATTAGTGAGGGTGTAGAGAAAAGGGAAGACTTGTACCCTATTAGTGACAATGTAGATTGATGCAGCCACTATGGAAAGCAATATGGAGTTTTCTAAAGAAATTACACAAATAGAACCCTCTTATGGCTAAGAAATTCTTCTTCTGGTAGTATATCTGAAGGAAATGAAATCATCACCCCGAAAGATAACTGTGCTCCCACGTTCACTGTAGTTGTATTCACACTAGCCAAGATAAGGAAAGAATCTGAGTGTCCATTGGCAGATGAATGGATAAGGAAATTGTAGCGTGTGTGTGTGTGTGTGTGTGTGTGTGTGTGTGTATGAAATGGAATATTATTCAGTCCTAAAAAAGGAGAAGATCCTGCTGCTTACTACAACAAGAATTAACCCAGAAGAGAGTGAAATAAGTCAGACATGTAAACAAACAGAACACTACATAATCTCACTTACATGTGGAGTCTAAAAAGAAAAAGAAAAGTCAAATATATAGAGACAGGGAAAAAAGGGGTTACTAGGAATCAGACAGGAGAGAAGAAATGGGAAATGTCAATCAAAGGATGCTATCTAGCACATGCATACGGTGACCAAGTCCAGCAATCTGATGTACAGTGGGAGTAGTGTAGTTGACAATAGTTCATTATGTTGGAGATTTTTGCTAAGCAAGTACATTATAATTGTTCCACTTACAAAAAAAAATGGCTAACTGCGAGATGACGGGTATGTTAATTTGCTTCACTGTTGCAATTATTTTACTATCTACATGTATCTCATAATATCATGTTGTGTATCTTAAATTTACACAATAAAATTAATTTTTAATATATGTGAACAAGTAGTGAATGTAGATAAAGTATATGTGGGTGTTCTTTGTATAATTCTTGAAACTCTTCTGCAAGAAAATATTTGTTTACAAATAAAAAAGTTTTTAAACATCAAAAAAAAAAAATCACTCAGCTTGTCAATCAGTGGATGCGGGCTTTAATCCCAGGTCTGCAAACCCAGACTCGACGATCTTTCACAACTAAGCTATCCCGGTGTTTGAAGAGGGATCTCATCAGCTCTTCTTTCCTAGGGTACATCTGTTTTAAAAGGAGTGGTCTGCAGAGAGCAAGCCCAGAACCAAACTTTATGGGTGGAATGAATCTACTCTTTAACAAACAAGAGCACCTGCCTTTAGGACCCGAGGCGAGAATGTCCGGTAGGGATACTGTCTGGTGGAGGGGAAGGCTGTGCCTCTTGAGCCCCACCAGGAAGGTGGACCCACCGACAGCCACCAGCTGAGCAATCCATGCTGCCAGGCCACCGTAGCAGGACCTCAAGCATCCTGTCCAGCTGAGACAGGGGTGCTGCCTGGCTAGAGAGCCACACAAACTCCATCTGACCTTGGCCAGTGCTGCCTGGTGTCCAGTACCACCTCCAACCCCTTGGAAAGTGCCGGGCAGCCTTCCAGGATGAATCTTCAGTCCTTTTAGTAGGGAAATAGGAAATGAGCCTTAAGAGAAAGGGAGGAGTTATTGTTACATTTAATTGCTCTAAAAATATCTCAGTGGAGTTGCCCGTGACCCAGCCCTCCATGCTGATCCAGTGTGCCAAAGACATGTGGCCCGTCCCCAGGCGGGGCTTAGAAATCAAAGTGACAAACCAAGCTGAGAACCCTGAGAAGGGAGGGCTCCTGCCAGGCCAGCTCAGGGAGGGCGAGTCTGGGATCCTGGGCTTGGATCAGCTACTGGGACTTGGAGGCTCTACGCTGGGAGGGATCCAACTTGGGTCCTACTCTGTCTCTGCCTCAGTTCAAGGTGAAACCCTGGCCATCTATGTTTATGTCTTCACTCCAGACCTCTGCCAGCCCCTTCTGTAAACAGAGGAGTTGTGTTCCTTCTAAGATCCCTAAGATGAAGGGACCCAGCCTCAGTGTGGAGGCCTCCATGTAAGAAGAGCTCGTTGAGGAAGGGAGTTGGCTGCTCTGAAATCCTCTGCCTCCTTTGTGACGAAGTCATGCTTCCCCTGACTGCTCCCAGACAACAGGTGGCAGAGGTACCTGCCAGACCTGTCCCCCTGAATGTGATGTCCCACTGGGGTGACCTTGTCCAACCTGCTCACGCTCATGGCAGTCTAGGACATGCCTCCCAAATTTCCTTTCTTCTTTCTGTTGGCATCTGCCTTACTGACTCCAGTGGTGCCCAGAGTGGTCACGGGTGGGAAAGGAAATGTCTAGACTGATATCTAGACATTGCAGGAAAGAAGCCGTCCTGGATGGGCGGGGGGAGGGGGGACGGTGGCCCAGGTCTGCAGCAGGGGCTTGATGGTCAGAGAATACATCCTGCTGGAGGGCAAAGATGTGACCAGGGTACTGCGGTGATGTTTGACCGTCACGGGTGAACAATGCCTACCACGGCTGGGGAGTGCACTGGTTAGTGCTGAGCTGTGGCCCCTGCAGCCCTGCATGGAAGCCGAGACTGGGCGCTGCTCACAGGCTGTCACAGTGCAGTGCAGGAGGGCAGGCCAGCTGAGAGGGAGGCAGTGGTGTCCACGCTTAGCGCCACACAGCTCCAGGGCTGGTGGCTGCTCAGCCAGGGTAGGTTCATGCAAAGGCCAAGGCCCAGCCGGGGAAAATGCAGAGAATGGTGCTTCTCCACTTGTCTGATGACGGGTGGAGCTTAGATTCACCACTCAGTGGGATAAGGACAGAAGGGACTATAGGGACCCACGGCAATGCAGGAACGAGCCGTGCACTGTGCGCATGCAGCAGCCTGGTCTGCTCCTGGACTTGGGCTCCAGGGTTCTTGTTGAGGGACTAGAGTAGAAAATTAGATCAGCAAGGGTTCATTGACTTGAGGTCACTTCCCCGGGCAAGTTCTCTCCTGGGGTAGGAGCCTAGGCCAAAACAAGACTCACTCTCAGCTGAGTGGCCGTTGAGCGAGGGAGATGGGGAGGGAGGCTGGGGGACGCTGGGAGCTGAAACGGATACATTGAGGGAGGCCAGAGCTCCCGGAGGAGTTCATTTTGCAGGAGGGTTCACCACCCACTGAAGCCATGGCTAAGAAGCTTGGTGGAGCCTGTCCCTGGAGACCTCTAGCACAGGGACTGTAGCTGACCAAGGACTGCGATTAGAGCATCCTGGAATCCATCATCACCTGTGCACTCAGAACACCTCCCAAGGGCTGCTGCCAGCCAGTGAATGAAGACGGCAGGTTGGCTCCAGGGAGGAAGTCACCAGGATGACTTTGGTTGAAGCCCAGTTGAAGCCTTGGGGAACTGCAAGGCATCTCAGGATGCTCCTCCCCATCCTCCCACTCGCCTCTCTCAGGTGGGACGTTCCTTGCTCTTTTACCCGACTCCCACCCCTCTGTGGCTTTGGCCTAATAACAGACGCAGGCATTTGCTTCTCAGACGAAGGCCGTGCCACGGAAGACAGGGGAGACAGTGAGAACCTGTGCTTGGAATTGAGCTGTTGCACCAGCTGGCCCTGCCGCCCCTCCCACGACCTCCCTGCACTGTGTGATGCAAAGCTCCCCCGGGTCACTGTTAGTTCTGTGTCCATCACGACTGACGGAGCGTCCCGTCACCCTGGTGCTTGGGACTCGGAGTTGCACACTGCATATTACAAGGTCTCCCGCCCAGGTCTTTTGTCTCCTGCCTTATGACTATTTTCCCCAAAACACTAGGCTCTAGGAACAGTGATTTTCCAAATGAAGAGTCTTTCTTGTGCAAATGATACCCATCCTATAGACAAATAGCCACTCACTAATACACTGGCTGAGTCATGGAGGACTATGAACATTTGGTATTTATAAAGGAAAATGAGCACGTTAGGAGAGCTTTCTGAAGACTCGATTCAGCAGCTGGCTAAGAAGCCAGGATGCCATGCGAGCCCTTGGCGGCCGCACAGAGCTCCACCACATGTTCCCACAAGCAGGGACCAAGGCGAGATGTTCGGGCAGGGTCCTCTGAGACAGGGCACCATCAGGGCTGCCTCAGGCTGGTCCTGGTTTTCTGTTGCTGCTATTCTTACATTTTAATTATGAATCGCTGTTGGTTTGTGTCCCTCGTCATTGGCTCAGCCTGCGGTGGGCTGTTGGTTGGCCCCACAGCTTGTGGCAAGAGACATATCCACCAGCAGAGCGGGGCCTGGCAGTTTCCAGTAACTACCAGGCTCGGGAGCATGGAGGTGTCGCAGTCTGGCTGTGATTCAGGTGCACCCTTATTCCTGTGGCAGGGGAAGGCAGTGTGGCCCCCGGAGCTCCCGTGGGGCTCTTCCACTTCATCACCGCCATCCTTCCTCCTGGGAGAGGGATAGGGTGCCACAGATGGTCGAGGGGCTTCAGTTTGGCCCAAGTGGGCTATGGACACAGTGGTTATGGAACCAGTGTGCCCAAAACTCCACAGCTGGGACTTGGGTGCTTAGAGGGAGTTGAGGAAGGGGAAAGAGGGGAAGAAAAAACCGAAGGAAGACCCTTCCTCGGTGGTGGCTTCCCACCTGTATCCTGTTCTTAAGGGGCAGGGTGGGAGGCATGGGAGTGGGGGTGGCTTCAGCAGTAAGCTGCGGTCATATCACCATTGGTAACTTCTGGGGAGGTGACTTGATCCTGTGTCACTACTGCATCACCCCAGGGTTCAGATTTTCTGGTAGCAACAACACAAACCAAGTTGAATCAACTTCAGCAAAAAGGGATTTGTTGTGAGCATGGTTACTCAGATAGGAGGGTGGGGAGAGTATGGGAGTTAGGATGAGAACGAGAGTATCTTGGAGAACAGGGCAGATAGAAATATTCCAGGTACCATTCCTTGAATATGGATGACCACAGGCCATCTCCACTGAGCCTTCCTGCTTGCTTGATGGGTCTTTGCTTATTTGAGCCTGGTCAGCAACTCTTTGAGGCTGAAACCATTATCGTTCCCGCTTTGCAGATGAGTAAACTGAGGTACAGATGAGATAAATAACTTGCCCAAGGTCATAGAGCCTGCTGAGGCTACTGAGCCTGCCTCAGGGTGATGATGTCCTTGACCTGAAGGTCATTGCTCTCAAGCTGCTCAACTCTCCCCTACCAGGTCTTGGTGACCCCTCCTGCCACCTCTTCCTGGGGTAAGGTCATAAAACTTCATCTTCAGATCATCTCGGTTTGAAAGTGCCATCTGTCAGTGATCCTGGCAAATGTCATAGAAGCCATCAACTGTAAATCACACCATAATCTGATGTGGTGCTAAGATGAAGAGAAAGGATGGGAGATTGAACTATGCTACCCTACTGCTTTCAAGGCCAAGTGCATGCACGCATGTCCTACAAGCCGGGGAGGGAGGCTGCCTGCTCCATAGCTGACGGTGAGGCGCGGGTGACAAGTGACTTGCCAGAGGTTACCCTGGCGCGGGAGGCTGAGCCAAAATTTGAAGTAGACAGTGTTGTGCTGGGTCCTGTACCTTAGCCACCCCCATGCTGTGGCTCTGGGCTCTAGGAAAACACTGTGGAGGGAGAGGAGAGGAGAGGGCTGGCTGGCCTCCAGCACACTGAGCCAGAGGCAGGGGAGTCACATCCAGGGCTCTGGGCTGCTCGGGAGAGTGCCGGAGGCAGAGAGGCCAGCTCCCCCTGGAGGCGCTGCCATCCCTCCCTGGCTGGTGACATCCCAGCCTCCCCAAAGAGGCCCCTGCCCCCCCAGCCCCTGCCTTCCAAGTTCATCTTGCCATCCTCGACAAATATAGACCAGGAGAAACCTAAATAAATGAGTGGCGGCTGGAAGCCGCAGGACAGCTAACCATAATGGGGGTTTTCGGTTTTCTGTTTGAGACACAAACATCGCATTCCTCAGCCGAAATAGCCGGGTGGAGAAACAGGGCATTACTGGACGGGAACACCCGGCCAAACAAGACAGAAATAGGCCCGGGCCACCACAGGGAAGGGGGCATGTCGCTGCCGGGCTGACAGCGCCTGCCCTGGCCCTGCCCTGCCTGCAGCTGCTGCTACCTGGGAGGCTCTGGCTTTGCCTGGGAAGAGGCAGCTGTGAATTTGCCTGGGCTCTCCAGCAGGGGTCCTGGGACTTAGAGGGACCGTGGATGCTGACAGCTCTGTGCACCACACAGACGCAAACCCCAGCACCGACCCTGCAACGCTCAGCACGCTGGATGCCCCTGCAGGGCCACACACACACATGTAAGCTCATGCACGGGTGTGCATCCGCGTGGGCACATGTGCACAGACGGGAGCACAGAGGCACACAAGATGCGTGCACACGTACCTGGACTCACACGCTGTGGCCCAAGCCTGTGGAGATCCACCGGGCACACAAGCAAAGAGCAGAGGTGTGCAAGCCCTTGACATGTGAGCACTCACATGTACACACAGGCATGTGCACACACACACACGCACTCATTTGCACACCTAGCCATTCACATGGAAATATCCATGCATATGGGTGCATGCACGTGAGAGCATCATCTTGGGTGGCTCATTGTCTCTGACACTTTGGGACTCTTCTTGCCCAGAGCATGCTTACCCTGGAGGGAGCTGGCTAAGGGCCAGAGCTAGGGTGTCCTCTCCAAGGACAGGTTTAGGGGGATACAGGGATGGGAACAGAATCTGTCCTGTTCTCACCTCCCGGCTCGCTTCCAGACACCCCCTCCTCACCACATCAGCCCTGAGCTGTTCCCAGGAGGGAGTAATGCAGACCAAGTCCAAGCCCCCTCACAGGCCTGCTCATGTCTACTGCCTGTGAGTGCCACAGCCACTGAGGACCCATGAGCACTGAGGGCCAGTGGCCCTGGCAGCAAATCCCGTTCCTTTACCCCCAAAGACCCCCATAGCACTTGGTGCTCCGCACACAGAGTGAAGGATGGAAGCAGAAGAGCAGGGACCTGCGTCAGCCCACTGAAGCCCAAGGCGGGCAGGGCTTCTCCACAGTCACCCTGCTGTCCCCACCCTGGTGCTCCCTCCTCATATGCAGGCTGGGGCAGGGAGACCTGGACCTGGGGAGTAGGCATCCTGGGTGTCCCTGGCTTTCCTACCTGAGCCCCAGCGCCTGGAGGGGTGCAGCCTCTGGAACAGAAGCCCAGTGCAGCACCCTCCCATGAAGAGCCACTGCCTGCCCTGTCCCAGCCTCAGCAGCCCCAACTCCCCACTGAACCCAAGGATCCTCCAGGCCTCAGGGTGGACCTGAGAGTGAACTGGTTGGAAAGAGGGGGAATGAGGACAGCAAGGGTCAGTGTGTGTGCAGCAGGGACACCCAAGACTGGCACTGGAGGACCCAGGTTCTCCAGGCGGGACACCCGCCCCCTCTCAGGAACCCTATGTCAGACCCACAAGCCACGCCCCCCCTCAGCTCCCAGGGGCGAGGGGAGGGCAGTGGCCTCTGGAGAAGGACCAAAAGTTCCAACTAGTGTTTTATAGCAACAGAATCCTCCTTCTGACGATTTAGAGTTTTCAAGTTTTAAATTAAGGTATAATTTGTATTTGGTGGAATTCACCCTTCTAAGCTTACAATCCTGCTACTTGAACAAGCCCATGCGGTCACGGAACCCTACCACCACCAAGGCGGAGAAGAGCTCCGTCGTCCCCTGCAAGTCCCTGTATCCCTTTGGGGTCAACTCCTTCCCTGCCACTGATGTGTTTTCTTTCCCTAGAGTTTTGCCTTTGGCAGAATGTTCTGTAAATAGAGACAACCGTCACGCAGCCGTTCCATCTAGCAGGCTGTGCGCATCAGTAATTACCTTTTGCTTTTTCTGGATCACCACTCCTTTACCTACTCTGCGCCCCGTGAGGAACATTTAGGTCTTTTCCAGTTTTTGGCTGTTGTGAATAAAGCTTCTATGAAAATTGTGTTCAGATTTGTGTGTGTGTGTGTGAACAAGTGTATCTTTTTTTCTTTTTGGTAATTACTTAAAATAAGTGGGCTACAAGTCATATGGTAAATATATGTTCAGCGTTCTAAGAAACTGCTGATCATTTGCCATACCTGCTGTCCCATTCTGCATTTCTACTAGTAGAGAAGGGCAGTCGTATTTATTCCACCTCTTCAGCAGAAATGGGCGTTGTTACGTTTTTCACTAATGTAATGAAGTACTTATCAAGGGAGATTTTTTTTTCTGGAAACCCCTGATCTACAGAACAGGTTAAGTAGAGCTGCCCTCCGTGAAGCCAGGAGGCAGAGTAGAGGCTGTAGGCTGGGCCTGCACATCCTCCTCCATGATAGCGGGGGATCTGCATTAGCTTCGTAGAGCCCAAGGTTAAAACCAGAGAGGAGAGGAAGATTGCCCAAGGTCACAAAGCACCGAAGGGGAGGCTGCGTGAGAATCAGCCCTTGGATACCAGTGGTGCCAGGTCACAACTGGACAGGAGGGAAGTGTGGCCTTGAGCCAAGCTCCAGGGACACATGTCAGGCTGTGCTGAAGACTGACTGTGTTCAGCGATGCTGGCAGCACCAGGGTTTCTGGGTGAGGCAACACAGGGTGAGGGATTGCCAAAGTCTTTGGAATCCTGTAGAGACACTGAAAAGAAAGAATAGAAGCAACCAGGAGTACTTGCACAGGTGCCCAACCCTGGGCAAGTCAGTGAACCTCAATTTCATCATCAATAAAGTGGTTGGGTTTATAGAAAGAGGGCCAGCTCATGACACAATTCTTTATTCAATGCATTTATTTAGTGAGTTGTTACCGCGTCCCAGATACCATTCTGGATACTGAGAAGATAAATAAGGTCCCTGATCTCAGAGGGAAGGGGAGACAGACAGTAATCAAATGTATAACATACATTTGATAAGATATGCGTTATAGAGAAAACAAAGGATGAGGCAAAGGTTGAAAGTACAGAGAGGAAGGGGGTGCCATTTTAGATAAGGTGGCTGGGGAAGGCCTCCTTGAGAGACGGCATCTGGCAAGGACTTGAATAAAGTAAGAAAATCCGCCATGTGTCTATTTGCATTACTTGTTAGCTGTGCGTCCTTGAGCAAGATACTTAACCTCTCTGAACCTCAATTTACTCACTTGTACAATAGACTGAATTACAATCCTTGCTGTTAGACAGACATGAAATTGAGAGAAGGCATATGAGGGGCAGCATCACACCTGGGACAGAGGGGGTGCTCTCTGTTCACATTACTCTCCTTTCTGCTCCATGGGATCCAAGCCAATCTGGGGCAGATTCAGAGAACTCATGTGAAAATAATCATTTAATAGCTTACAATTTGCTCGAGCAGCTCCAGGGTGCCCGCGTGTTCTAAATGTCTCCGCGTGTTGGTAGACGGGATTGTTGGCTCCAGCTCTTTATACCTCCCCAAGTGCTGGTCCTTGGCCGTTCCTCCCCTGGAGGTGGGGCAGCTCAGCCCCCTGACGAGCTTTAGCCAAAGGGCTGGTGACAGATGTGACACAAGCCACGGCCTCTTGTTCCCTCCATCACACCAAGAAGACCAGGTCCCAGCCAGCCCTCTGGTTCCAGAAGGAAGACAGAGCCCGGGTGCAGACTGTGTGTGTGCCATGCCCAGCCCAGCCCAGCCCAGCCCAGCCCAGCCAGCCAACCTAGACACGCAAGAACGCGGGGACCCGGGGCTGTTGGGGACGCTGGGTTTGGGAGTGGGTTGTTCTATATGATCATGGTAACTGCTGACCCATACACACGTTAGCCATTGAACCCTTGCAAACGCCTAATGAAGTAGTTATTTCTTCTACTCCCTTTCTGCGGGTGAGCCCAGGGAGGTGAAATCACAAAGAAGTGTTGAGTGGATAGCTGGGTTGACACAGGCTGACTTTAGAGCCTGCTGTACTGACGATGAATGAACAGAGTGAAGAGACCTGCTGGGAGTGCACACCTGGGGCACCAGTGTGACACAGGTAAGGGAGGAGGCGATGGCACTGTGGGGTCTGAGAACTCGCTCCTGGAGAAGGCGGTGAGTTGAGACCCGAGACACATAGACCTTGGCACCTTCAACATCAGGGGAAGGGAACTGCAGGTGGCAGCTACTGAGTGAAGGAGCTGAGTGCCCTGTATGGTCCCCTTGGCTCCAGAGCTCTCCTCCTGTGGCTCCTCAGCCCCTCCTTGTCCTCAGCTCTTAGCTCACGGAGGCCCTCCTTGTCCTCCCTGATGAGGTCAGCCTCCCCCCTCCTCTTCCAGGCACCCAGCACAGCTATAGCTGCATGTGGAAGCATCTGCATCTGCGGGGCCGTCAGGTTGCTAGCCTGGGATGTGCCCACCTGAAGGCTCCACCAGGGCCAGAGGATCCTCTTCCAAAGTGGCTGGGTGATGTTGGCGGTAGGTCTCAGTCCCTTGCCATATGAACCTCTCCAATGGACTGCTATACTGTCCCCACAGCATGGAGGCTGGCTCTCCCCAGACCAGGTAATCCTAGGGATCCAAATAAACGTTTTTCAGGACACAGCCTCCGAAGACACATCCCGGTCACAGCCCAGGGAGGGTGGGCTATGTCAGGGTGTGGATCCTGGAGATGCACCCACAAAGGAACACCTTGGCAGCCAGCTACCACGATCACCGAGCGAGTCGATGACAGACTACGGTGAGTGATGTGAGCAGTCAGCACAGCATGGTGACAGGGGACAGGGGGGAGATGCACGTCACGTTCCAAGACTCCATAGATGCAGACCCCGAAACACCGCGTGGATGCAGGCGGCCGCCCTGCAGGGCTGATTTCCAGCAGCCGTGAGGAGAGGACAGGAGAGACACGGGGTAGGGAGAGAAGCCCAAGTGTGCGTCAGGCCTCTCCCCCGTCTCCTGTCTGCCCCTTGCTGCTTGAACGGGGCCTGATCTGTTCTCCACCCCAACATAAGGTGGGCAGGTGATCAGGACTGTGGAGAAACCTGGCAATAAGATGAAGGGATGAGGTGAGGCTGTTTGCTCCGGGACTGCGGCCGCCCACAGCTGAAGCCAGAGTCCCAGAAAGCCAGAAGGGATGAGGCTCAGACCTCCTCTAACAGCCGCTGAAGACACTTAGAGAGCAGGGTTTGGGAAGGCTTCCAGCAGGGACCTGCAGGGTAAGAACTGAAGGGGGCAGAGTGCGAAGATCAAGTGCAGAAGGGCAGGGGGAGGTGGGCTGGCTCCAGAACCCCTCCAGGGCGTGTGGCCAGAACAGAGGCCCAAGGGAGGGAGGAGGAGCTGGGCTTAGGGCCAGATCAGCCGGGCCTCACAGGCCGCAGCAGGAAAGGACTGACCAGCTGCAGGACATTAGGCCCGTTCCTGCACCCCTCTGAGCCTCATTTATTAGACACGAGGACTGTTGTTGTTTGGGCACTGAGGATTGAACTCGGGGTGCATTGCCACTGAGCTACATCCCCAGGACTTTCGAATTTTATTTTTAGGGGCTGGAGTGGTGGTTTAGTGATTATGGTGCTTACTGGCATGTGCGAGGATGTGGGTTTGAACCCCAGCACCACGTACAAGGCAAAGGGTCAGAGCAACGAAGCCATGCGAAAAACTAGATAAAATTGATTCTCTCTCTCTGTCCCTTTCTCCCTTTAAAAAAAATTTTTTTTTGAGACAGTGTCTCACTACGTTGCTCAGGCTGGCCTTGAACTTATGATCCTCCTCCTCAGCCTCCTGAGCAGCTCGGAGTACAGGGGCAGAGGAGGGTGGGTCTGCCTGTGCTCATGACATTCTGAGCATGGGGTCTGGCACGCGCTTCCCGGGTTGTGAAATGCTGAGTGTGTTTGTTAACCCCCATCCACTCCCCTGTCTGTTGGTCCCCATCAACTTGGAACTCCAGTTTCCAGCAAGGTGCAAGCTTCAAAACTGATCCGAGGCAGACCGCAGCAGCCCAGCACCTGGCTGGGTCAGGAGCAGCTCCAAGTGCTCATAGGTCCCCGAACACCACAGTGTGGACAGCCCATACCTCCAGCTCCCTACCCCTCCACCAGGCCAAGTCACCTGCCTGCCATGCTGCCTGGGTCACACACCACCTTGGTCCCTTCCATCCACTGCCTGCTTAAAGGAAAGCTCACTTCTCTGCCCCCCCACTTTCGACACCAGACTGTGAGCTTCCCATGCCAAGCCTCTCTCCCCATTTTCTACAGACACCAGCTGGGCGTCCATCAATTCAAGTCACTTCAGACCCTAAGAACCTGGAGTTGGCTTCGGGTCCCACGTGTTGAGGCTCCGTCCTGCTGACTGCTCCACTACTCAGGCCACCATCAAGTCCCAGGCATCTGGTCCTTCTGACCAACCTGGCTGTGAACTGAGTTCCCTACTTTGCTAGAGAGGCTCCCATGACTTACGCTTCCCGGTGTATTAAAGGGTCTTTAAAGAACACAAGACAGCTGTCACATGAAGGGGTCCTTAGCGTGAGCTCTTGAAGGAACCCAGATTTCTGTCCCTGGAGTGTTTGGGGCTCTCCTGCCTGCAGCATGTGGGCTTCTTTGCCAACCCAGAAGCTCTCTGAACACTGTTGTTTGGAGTCTATGTGGTGTCTCCATCACTCAGCGCACTTGATCCCGTCACTGGCCATTGGAGAATGAACTCAAATGCCAGCTCCTCTCCCATTCCCGGAGGTACAGAGTGGGGCTGAAATTTCCAACCCTCTGTGTTAGTCAGGGTTCTCTAGAGGAACAGAATCAATACGATATAAACACACACACACGCACGCATACGCATTTACATATATGCATGTGTGTGCACGATTATAGAAGGTCATTTATTAGCTGGGCTTACACAGCCAGAGGCTGGATAGTCCCACAGTGGCTGTCTGCAGGCTGAAAAGCTGGAGGAGCCCGTAGCTGTGCAGCCCAAGATGCTGAAGCCACTGAACAAGAGGGATCAAGGCTGCTGCCCCAGTCCAGAGCAGGCGGCCTGGCAACTCCCAGGAGAGTCACTGAGCAGATTCCACTTCGGAAGAGTGAAGGGGCTGGAGTCCGATGTCCTCAGGCGATCGCAGCAACCATCCAGAGCCCGTTCAGGAAGCTGGAGCTTGCATCTGCCGCTGCTTCCTTGTTCTTCCCACTTCTATCCAACTTCCATCTACTGAGCAGCGCTGCCCACACTTGGGGTGGGTCCCACATGCCAAAGATCCTGGAAACACCCTCATGATGCACCCAGAAGCCTCTTAATCCTAGGCACCTCTTAGTCCAATGGAGTGGACGGTTCAGATCGGCCGTCACACCCTTCAGTCCCACGGGTGACTACTCCGACACCCACCTCCCGCCGCCCAGGGCTTCCGGCCTCCATCGTCTCACTCATCACGGGAGATTCCAAGGGTCTTAGAGTTTCTCATGCCAGAACCATGAATGAAGATCATCACGTGTCTTACTGTGTCACATCACCATGTCACATCACCATTTCACAGTGGAGGAGCCCTCCCTCCCCCGGCTTGCAGACCCACTTCTCTAACCTGAAACCCTCTGGCTTCCCCTGAGGGCCCAGCCTCTCTTCTACTTGTGGCACCTGGGATGGAGGACGGGGCTGTCCCCTTGCAGCCTGAGTCCCCACCAGGCCCACCCTCCACCAGGCCACCACTGATTCTGCACTAGTTATGGGTATTATTTGCCCTCTTCTCTCCTCCTCACTGGCTGATGTGACAGTCTACGTTTATCTGTCTGTTCCCCACTACAAAGAAAGCTCCATGAGGATGGGAAATGACTGCTTTTCCTTTTTTTTTTGGTACCAGGGATGGAATCCAGGGGTGCTTAACTACTGAGCCACATCCCCAGCCCTTCTTATTTTTTATTTTGCGACAGGGTCTCACTAAGTTGTAGAGGCTGGCTTTGAACTTGCGATCCTCCTGCCTCAGCCTCCTGAGTTGTTGGGGTTAACAGGTGTGAGCCAGTGTGCCCGGTAGGATGATTTCTTGTTTATCCCTTTGTGTACCCTTCATTCCTAACAGCCCTGGCATGTCATAGATGCCCAATAAATGTCTGTGGAATACCTGAGCCATCCCTGGCTCTAACCCCATGTATCATAACAAGAGCTGCCATTTATTCCCTGAGGACAGTGACATCACCTTGTGCTCATTGTCACCTCCGTGTCCAAGCCTTACATTAGAGAGATTTGCCTGAGAAGGAAACCACTGTGTCCTATACACATGTGGATTAATTATGATGAATTCACCTGGATTAATTGTGTGCACTTACCTATACGCAGTACATGAACACAAAAGATGTAAGAGTAATTTATTTATATTAACATTTATTAATTATGTTATATATTAATTTATAATGTTATATGTAAAATATAAATAGATCGATACATGTATCAGATACTCACTGTGAGCCAGGCCCTCTAAGTTTACAAATGCTAATTCTTTCATTGGGATGATGGCCCCTAGAGTGGATTGAATAGGGGTCAAGTCCTAAGCCCTTGAACCTGTGAATGGGATTCTCGTTGGAAAGGGGTCTCTGCCGACATAACTGGGTTAGGTTTCATGAGATCAGATCATACTGGATTGCCCAAAGACAAGAGTCCTAAGAAACAGAAGAGGACACAGACACAGGAGAGGGGACGAGCCAGTGACGGCCAAGGCAGAGATTGCAGTTGTATGGCTGCAAGCCGAGGAGCCTTGGGGTCCACGAGTTGCTCAAAGAGATCAGGAAGATGCTCCCCTGGAGCCTCCACGGGGAACGTGGTCCTGCCACACATCGATTTCAAGCTTCCCGTTGCTAGAAAGAAGACGTGTATATTAATTTAAGCTACCTAGTTTAAGCCACAGTTCTATAAGCTAAGAACAATGATCAGTCCCACTTTACAGATGAGGAAATTGGGGCACAGAAAGAGATCAGGAAACTTGTTCCAACAAGGTGCACTCACAGTCGGTTGCTGCTCTGAACCTCAGTGGTCAGTGGAGGAGGCATGGACGGCTCCACGGCTGGTGAAGGTAGAGCCAGGATTTGAACCCAGGACACTCTGTCCCCAAGGTGCTGCGCGTTGGACACCTCGCATCTTTCCAGTGCCCTCCAGCAGGGCCCTCTCAGGGGCCCAGGTCCCACACTGCTTCTTACATGAAGTACTGTCCTTGTCCTGTTCTCCGCTCCGAGTCGGAGCATCCTCGTGGTCAGACGAACCCCCGGCTGCACCCTGGGAGCCTGTGATTTATCCAGTACAGCCCACACCACTCGCTTCATCTTCCCACAATTAGGCAGGGCTTGGTGGTGACGAATGGCCCCACACCCACAGTGGTGCTGCTCCCGGGGGCGCTGCTCTCCTCTGTGGCCCCAGAAGCTCATTCCTCCCACTGGCTGCCTGGGCTGGAGTTGATAAATCAAGCGAGCCTAGGAGCCGAGCTCAAGGTCATTGCTGGTGCAGAGAGAGATCTCCTGGACTTTCCCAACTTCATATTTTATTGGAACAGATGGCAATGCTGGGCCATTGACCCCTCTCCTAGGAGCAGCATGGATTCCAATCTGTCACCACTACCCACGTGCTAGGAGTGGCTGCCATTCTTCAATGTCTCCAGGGCTGGGTGTTCAGCCCTTAATGAGAGTTCGAGGACACAGGAGCAGGAGTCCCTCTTTCCCCAGTCCAACTCTCTCCCCAGCCTTTCCCAAAGCTGCCCCAGGCCCTCTTGCTTTCCTGTCCTTGGGAGCATGGTTGAACTCAGCCTCGCGGTGGAGCAGGGTGGCCCAGCCTGGTAACTCCAGCATTCACGGTTTAGAACACGGTGCTCACGGTCGAGCCCAGGCTCCCTCCTCTGCCTGTGTGCTGTGATTGTGGGAAAGCTAGTGCTGCACTGTCGGCCTCTGTTTCCTCAACTGTGAAACCGATCGCTAGGATTAAATGAGATCATCCACGCAGAGGGCTGGGCTCAGGAAGAATTCTGCGCACGGCCCCGGCTTTCAGAGACTTTCTCACTTGCAAAGTCTGAGGACTCAAGGACCAAAGGCATGGTGCCAGGTGCTGGGCTTCAGGAAGGTGGGACCTTGAGACAACCCAGCATCCACTGGGGCTCTGGAGGTCAAGCCTGCCCTTTGGTGGAGGCTGGGCAGAGGTCATGGCAACTTTCTGCCCCCTTCTAGCCCCTCAAGCCTCTGCTTGACTCTCGTGGCTGGGTGCCAGGGCAAGGATCAGGTAGACCCCTCACTAACACTTCATTCCTGTGCAAAAACATGAATCACATTTGTTCAGTATAAAGCCCTTGCCTTGCTAATGAATTAGCATTGGGTTCTGTTAAACAGAAATCTGATGGATGAATTATTCTCAAAGTATGGTACCCAGACCAGCAGGAGCCGTTATCATCTGAGAACACAATAGAAATAAAGTTCTTGGGATCCACCCTCCTGAATTAGAAGATCTGGGAATGGAGTCCAACAATTTGTGTTGTAATGAGCTTCCCAGGTGATTTTTTTAATCCATGCTAAAGTTAGAGAACGGATGACTTAAATGAAAATAGAGGTTAATTCTCTATCCCTTCAAAGTAATCCAGAAATTGACAGTCCAGGGCCAGTGTGAGATTTCCATCTTTTAGCCCCACCGTCTGTATCTCTGCTATTCTCAAGGATGCCTCATGCTCCAAAATGGCTCCTGGAGCTCCAGCCATCTTGTTTGCACTCCAGGTAAGAAGCAGGGGAAAGTGGGGAGAGAAAAGGCATCTCTAAACTGAAGTCACCCTTTCTAACACTCCTGGGAATCTCCATGACCACCACCCTAACTTCTGTTCATAGTTCATGGGCATTCTTAATGGAGGGAAACCAGAAAATAATTATTATTTTTTTATTGATCTGTAGAGAACCATGTGTGTAGATAATGAGGAGGGGCAGAACGGACACTGAGTGGGCACCTAGCCTCTCCCTTCCTATCCTTCCAACAATCCTCAGAGGTAAATGTGATTATTCCCCTTACTTTACAAATGAGGAAAATGACCTTCAGAGAGATCAAGGTCATGTCGCTAGAAAGAGCTCATTAGCTTTGGTTGAACTACTTCATTTTCTCACCCCTAACCCCAAAGATTTACCTCCTCCAAACTGCAAAGCTTTGCTCACCCTTCTCAAAACCCAGTTGGGGGTGGAGGATGAGAACAAGAGGGGAGGGAGCAGCCCCTCTGCAGAGTCCAGGAAGCCCCTTCTCTTTCCAGAGGTAAACAGTGAAACTTAATTAGCCGGTCGCACAAGCCAGGCAAGTAATCCACAGGCTTTGTAAGGCATCTGTTCCCATGTGCTCTTGGGGGACATTACCAGCCCCCTTCCACCTGGAAACAAAGCTCCGGCCCTCCTGGTTTCCTGTGGTGCTCCCTCAGTGGGTGAGGGCTGGGGTTGGGGTGCTTCCTAATGAATCCCTGTGACCCTCATCCTCTGGGGAGCCCAAGGTTAATGTCAAGCAATGTGACAATTCAGGGTGCCCACAGCCCTAGGCTTCCCTCCTCATCTCGTGTGTAATCACTAAAATATTTCAAAATAATATTTCAGAACTGAGGGCCAAGGTGGGGAAAGACAGTAGGTTCCAGAAACACAGAAAACAAAAAGGGCCTCAGTTTTGGAAGAGTCAGAGGGGAGCCCAATGCATGGGAGCTGTCCTTATGAGCACCAGGAAGCACCCCTGGCCTCCTCTTCCCACAGTTACCTCCTCTGCCGTTGCCAACTTTGCAATTCATTTCCGTGGGTTAAACATCACCCTGTTCCAGCAGTGACATTCCCACTTTGTCAGAGTGGCATGGGACATTCCCAGGGACTGATTGGGTTGTAGGCTTGGAGCCTCTTCTGAACAGTAAGCCTTGAGCATCGAGATTCTAGGAGGTAAAGAAGAGGACATCTAGCGGGGGAGGGAGAATTGAGTGAACAGCAGAAGCCCCCAGATGACATCTCTAAGGCATGGAGATGTCCCTCTGGGCTCCTCTAAGCTTTAGACCTTGCTTTACCCTGAGAGCTGAGACAGTGATATCTCCCAGCTGCCTCTGCCTGGTTCTCCAGCCCAGGCAGAAGGGCTCAGAGGACAGGTAAAAGGCCTGCAGAAACCCAGGTGGGGCTTCCTGCTTCTCTAGGCAGCTCCGGTGGTATAAGGGGGCCCAGCAGGAACAAAGGTGGGGCTCAGGGACAACATGGGCCAGAGGCTTGATGGCCCCACCACTCCTACCTGTGCTGGACCCAGCCTCCGGCGGAGACCAGGAGACCCCATGGAGGTCCAGCCTCTGGCATAGCAGCTTCTACTGACCCCAAGCCCCTGCCTTTCTGTCATCCTCAGCCAGGCCCTGGGAAGGCCCCCCTCTCTGAGAACACCCTGAAGGCCTCGGGTAACAGGGCAAGCTGCATCAGCAGGCGAGGCCTCCGTGGCCTGGGCCCCTCCTGTCCCTCCCATTGCTCCACACCAGCTGCCAGGGCACCTCCCTCCCGACGACAGGCAGAATGCTAAGCTGTGTCCCCAGATTCCCCACCCCGGACAAGCAACCCAACGCTAGTGTAGCTTTGAAGGGATTTTACAGCTAGAATTCAGGCCCCAAGCCAGCTGACCTTCAGACACAGAGACAACCTGGGTGGGTCTGACCTGATCACGGGAGCCCTTTAAATAAGACCAGAGAGGGGCTGGAGTGGAGGCTTGGTGGTTACGGTGCTTGCCCAGCATGCATGAGTACACAGGTTCAAACCCCAGCACCCATGTACACAACTAAGTGTCAGAGCAATGAAAGCCATGTGAAAAGCTCAATAAAAATTGATTCTCTCTTTCTTTTTCTCTAATTGTCCTTTAAAAAATTGAAAAAAAAAATTAGAGCAGAGAGCTTTCTCCCAGTGGGTGCAGAAGGAGAGTCCGAGAGACCTGCTGGCCGTGGCGAAAGCAAATATCCAAGCTGTGAACTGATGGAGGTGGCTTCCAACTCAGGGCGAGCAGGACATTCGGGGAATGAATTTGGCCAACAACCAGAGAGGCCCAAAGAGGACTGCGAGTCCCAGGTGAGAGCTGTAGCCCCAGGCAAGAGACCCTGAGTACAGGTCTTCATGGTGTCCAGCCCAGATTTCTGAGCTGCAGATCTGTGAGCTCATG